>BMAO01026628.1:0-20871 GCA_019973975.1 Trichonephila clavata
GGTACTGAATCTACTATCTTAATCTAATAATTTACACCTTTTAAACGCGCGCTAAGTTCGTGAAGTAATTCTCCGATATTCAACTTGGTTTACAGCTTGGCGGCTCCTTCTCTCTTACATCTACAAACTAGACTTTATATAGTCGAATTAATTAACATATATCTATCTCGTGTTTTCTGAAAAGGCTGCGAATTAGTATAAATGCTAGCCCAAAGTTTCCCAAGAGGATTAGTTCGAAAATCTCGCGAATAGCCCCGTCACAGCCTTACCGGTACTTTAAACAGCCAGCGCTACATCTCCGAAGTGTTGGAGCCAGTTGTCTTCCTTACCTTCAGGGCTTGGTCACAGCCATATTTCAACAGGATAATGCGCGACCACACGTGGCACGCATTATCCAAAGGTTCTTCGTCAATCACCAGATTGAATTGCTTCCCTGACCGGCTCGCTGTCCGGATCTTTCACGATAGAAAACAAGTTGTCCATGGTTGCTCAACGATTGACCAGATTACACCCCAGCTGCCACACCAAATCAACTTTGGCGACGCGTGAAGCTGCTTGGTCTGCTGTACCCCAAGAACACATCCAAAGTCTATTTGAATCAATGCGAAGCGTGTGGCAGCGATGGTCTCCAACAATGGCGGCTACTCTGGCTACTGATTCTGGCAGGAGCCATACTTCCCAGAAGTCTATAAATTTAATCATTTGATACTTGGTCAAACTGTCGTCTACAAAATAAATTTTGTTGTGCTATCTCTTGTCTTTCTTTCTGTTGCATTTACGGTGGCCAGCAGTGTATTTATAAAACATCACTCCAAAAGATACATTACAAAATTTTTTTTCAGTTGAGTGTCACTTTGCAGTTCAATGCACTCCTTTTGAAGATTTGAAGGTAATTTTTTTATTTCTAGAGAAAATGGGGTAGAGAAAAATGTTGAAATACTCTTCTTTTTTCCGAAAACCTTGAAATCTCTAATTCAAACTCTTGAATTAAATCAAAAATTATACTGCATGTTTTGTGGCCGGTGTGTCATTATTTTGGCCACAGCCAAAGTAATGAAAAGTGCCAAATCTTTTACTTTTATTTGATTGTGCCCAAAATTTTCAACTTTCTTTGAAATGCTATTATTGTTTGGAACATATTATTGATAAATTACATTTTTCCTTGAAGTTTCAAATTTAATCCTTCAAATGTTCTGTTAAATATACATCAAAGCTTAATCTAAACCCCAATCTTCGCCTTCAAATTTAGTCATAGGTTTTCTTTTGTTTCCATAAAATATTTAATTTCAGTTCTCAAATCATAAAATTTTGAGCACTTTCCACTTACTGAACCATCTTACTTCTGTATAACAAATAACATCTCCAAATTCAGTGAGCATTACCTTAAGGAACTCTTGAAATTGTCTATAATATGTCCTTTTGCTCTATAAAGTAAATGATTTTTATGGCAATTCTTAGTACGCTTTCCATTTTTAAAGCGTTTCCAGATAAATTGCTCTGATTTACAATGCAATATAAGATGTTTTATATTTAAAATTTTTATTTCCAAATAAAATGTCAATGAATCAATTATATATATGAAAAATATTACAAACATTTATTTTTTTATAAAAATGTTTCATTATTTGTGTTTGGACCGCATTTTAAAGTCTTTAGGCTGCACTTTAGACAAGCATGATCTAAGACCATGTCTCCAAGCATGAGTCCCACATCCCACAGGGAGAACTTTTTGGAGGTCTCTTTTTAGTCATTTCCTGCAGCTTTTATTATATTTTTTATTATAATTATATTATAATTTACATTTATATAATTTACTGAGCCATTTTATTTCTGTATAATTACATAACATCTTCAAATTAAAGGCCATTACTTCGGGCACTATTGAAATTTTCTATGATTACCTCTTTTGCTCAAAATTTAATGGTTTTTATAACAACCGCTTAATACACTTTCCATTTTTAAAATTTGTCCACATCCCTGATGTACAATTGAGAGGAATTCCATCAAGATCGCAGTGCCGACCGCGACGGCTTCATTATTAACATTTTAATGAGTCTCCCATTTTTGCAAATCATGACAGGACTCTATCGATTATGATAGCTGATAATATGTTTCATAGATAAGAGAAAACCTTTACATCGCGTTTTAGGAAATGAAAATACAATGCATTATGCTTACAAATATTGTAATTCTTCAAAAAATTCGCCCTCGTGTGCAACATGCATAATTCGAACGTAAATTCTCATGGCATACTAAAATGTTTTTAGTTAAATTTTTATTTCAAAACAAATGTCAACGATTCGATTACATATGGAAAGTTTTGAAATTATTCATTTTTTAATAAAAATGTACAAACTTAAATATTGTCATAATTTGTGTTTGGGCTGCACTTTAGACAAGCATGGTGTACTAGAAGAATATAACTAGAAGAATAATGAACAGAACTCATGTATTTTAACACTCACGTGACAATCTTTTTTTTATTCCAAATGTTTCATTATTGTTCATAAATGCATTATTTTATGAATTAAAAAAAGTGTGTGTACTTATGTACGCACGTAAGAAGTTATACTTCTTTGTATCAATTAATGAGATTTTGGGCAGCCCATTCCATTGTTAGAAAAATATATCCTGAAACAATTTTTAAATTTAATCAACTTGTTATATGTACTTTAGAGATTATAAAAACTATTGTATTTATTATAAAAAGATAAAAGTCTTGAGCAGAGCAACCTGGGCCAAGGACAAAAGGTCGTCACGAGCAGAGCTGAACGATACCAACCATAAGTCAATCGACCAGCCAAATCCAAGATAATCACGATTTGAATAAATTTAAACACCCCGCGCAGGAACAATAGGACCAGTAACATGGGGGGGGGGGTTCTGCAGACTGTATCTGGAGATGAGGTGAACCGAATGTGACACCTGAGACCTCATATTGAATGTCTTGGCGGGAAGAATCGTTCCCGAAAAATTAAGACATCCGCCTGAAGAGCCCCGAGTTATGATCATTTTAAAATAATTAAAAAAATTTAAAAACAAATAAAATAGAAGCAGAGCACCCACCAACTCGAAACTCGTCCTGGTTGTGAGGGAACACAAGAGGAATCCATTCGAACCGGTCCGGAGTTTGTAGTTGCAAATGGGGCATCGCTAGCTTTGGAAAGGAAAACGAAACTAACTTCCCCTGGGGTGGAAACAACTGTTACGTAAATGGTCCAACAATACACAGAGTAGTAGGTGATCCCAAAGTTTCATCCATCTATCTCTGTAATATCGTGACGTCATCAAAAGATCAAACCCCCATAGGAATAACATGGGGATTCTAATTTTAGTGATAATGCCCCCTAGGCCCACTATCTACACATGAATAAAAACAAATGAAAGAGCTCAACGAGGAGAACCTATGATCCGAGTTTAATTAACGAAGCTCAAAAATCCTCAAAGATATGCGAGATTTAAAAAATTTTAAAACTAAAATAATTTCAAAATGTTAAATATGGGTGAAGAAATAGGGCTATTGTCATGAAAAAAATATTTCTAGGTTGCTCATAGGGAGAACAATCGAATCCAGCCGGTGCGGTCGACCAAGGTAGCATAGGATTCGAGTTATTACTGGGAAAGCCCTGTAGGGCACCTGAGGGGCCCAATTCCACTTAAAGCTCGCGTTAATACGAAAATATGGCGGATCTCCAAAAATTCAAGCTCAATTCCTTAGGGGGTAAGGTTTTTCCAGCCCTTATAGGATAACATGGGAACATGATATTTTAATGCTTAAGCCCTCCTCATGTCTACACAATGGGAAAGAAGTAAATGACTGGATGGGTCTAGACAAGTGGAACAGTTGGTTCAAATCTCAAGTCCGAGACTCAAACAGGATCCAAGATATTGTGAATTTTAATAAATTCAAAAAGTTTAAAACAATTAAACACTGTGGAAGAAATAGCCCTATGAGCATAAAATAAAATAACTGGAAGAGCAAACAGAGAGAGGGATCGAATGAGCCAGGTCCGAATGGTTCTTCTCCCAGGTCTGAACAAATTATTTACACTATTTACACAAAATTTCTAACAATATTATTACATCCTTCAATCAGTCAATCAACAAGAATCTATTAGTTAAACATCCTAGAAAATCATCGGTCATTAACTATTAACTCGTAAAATTTTCTTTTGTCTTTTAAGGGATAATAGCCTTTTTGTTCCATATCCCACTAAACCTGTAACTATAACTGTATCAGTCATTAGTTTGTTCTTAGAGCGATTTGTTGATTAATTTAACTCTGTTTTTTAAACAAAAATTTATACTTTGAACTGTATCACATATATTTTAGGAAACCGAAAATACTTATTTTTTTCCCGATTAGAAATACTTCGATTTCTTTATTAAACACATGGGGAGCATTCCAGATGATAGAATATTTTATCATGAGAGAAGTCTCTGAAACTTAGCAATTTTTTCTTCTTATCTTAAGATAAAACCTCGAAGTACTCAAAAGTTTATCTCTACTGTATTCATTTCTAACATAATTTGCGTTCTTATCAGCAAACCTAAACTTTTCCAGGAAAATTTCAAGAAAGATAAGATGCAAATAAAGGTAAAATCCCCTTTTGTTCGATTGTTTTCACCACGAGGTGCAGAAAATTCAAGAATTTTCATCCAGTTTGTGAAATTAATAGCTGTATCGGAAATCGTTTTTTCTTAAATCTCCAAATTGTTATGTAAATAACGTAGGAAGCGAAACCAATCCCTCACTGTTTTTCAACTGATATAAAATGGAATGGAATTTATTTATAAAATTCTGTTTTAATACTCCGGACATATTACTGATTATATATCCTTACTTTCATCACAACTTCACAATAAAGAATTTTGACATAAACTTAGGAATAATAATATTTTTTAATTTTCAAAATCCTCAAAATTCAATTTTTTTCCTGTAAACAATATTTATTTTAGATTTACTTAATATAGTTGTATCAGTTTCTTATGTCTTTCTAGAGTAAATTTTTAGCCTAACTATTTTTAAAGTTTTTAGCAACAAATTTTATTTTCTATTTCTTGCACAAAAAGAAATATATATATATAATCAAAGTTTCTTTACAAGAGAAAGATGAATAAACTTTAATCAAATTTAAAAAAAATTTTAATTACAAGTTAACCAGAAAATAAATTTTAGAAAGTATATGAAAAAATAAAAATAATAGAGTTAAATATAAAATTATGGATGCTACCGTATTATAAATATTGCTGACTTAGAACAGCTTATATATAAAGTAATATATATAAAAGTGGGGTTGAACATGTTTTGTGGCCAGCCAACTTTCCACTTTTTGTTAATAATACTGAGCAAAAACCTATTGAAAATAATGGATAGAATATCTAAATCCATTGCAAGGAAAAGGTAACTTACCTAAAAATTTAATTTAAAAATGTAGAGCCAGCGCTAAATCTGAGTACAATAAATAAGTTATTGCCAGATTCTGGACCCAAATGCAAATTCAAAGCATGAGAATGGCTGAATAGCAGCACTTAGTAATAGTATGAAAATAATAGAAATAAAAATTAATAATTGTCAACATACTACCATTACCTTAGAGACACTAAAATTATACATTATTTAGAAAAATCTAAGAGAATAAATAATTTTATCTATTATTATAATTTCGAGGTAACTATATCTATCTAGGAAAATGATGTTTATAATAATAAACTATTAATAAACAAGGGAATTTTAATCCTTACTATTTAGAATATCTTTATTCAAATAACTGTTTATACAATTAATTGGGTACTTTGAATTAAACAGTATTTAATAAAATGTTTATAGTTCTTTATTCTTTTTTTTATTTTTTGAAACTAGAAATTTATTTCTTTTTATCTTATTAATAACAATATTTATGAATATAGAAACATGTACATTACTCTCCCAATGTAGTACTTTTATAGTATTGAATTTAAATTCTTCTCGTCTGTCATAAATATTAGTAACTTTATATCATTATCTTTTAATTTAATTTCTATATCCAGAAAATTTGTTTCATATTTGTTACTATTTGTCTTTATTAAATTAAGATATTGTGGATGAATATATAAGTGGCAATAAAACACGCAGAATATAAATATAATCTCTCATAAACATATTCCTACTTAAAATTGCATAAACAAATAAATTTACGCAATAAAAATTAATATAGTGATACAATACAAAATCAACATATAAATTATTTTCGTTATAACAAACGAAATCATAGAAGATATAAGACACATGTCCGATGCTAAATAAAGACCAATATGATAATGTATCCAAATTTTTCTTACGTAAAACTTTCAATTGCATATATATGTTGAATTGTAAAATATGTAATTGTAAATATATTGGCCAACATGTAATAATATCAATATTCGTATAAACCTTCATAAAGCAAATATCAAAAATTATAAATTGCAATAATAATAATAAAATTAAGCATAAGCACTGTCATCTACATGGCTTTGAAAATATCCATTCTTAGAATTGTTCCACTTGTTAAAAATAGACTGCGGTGGGAAAAACACTTCATTAAATATTTTAACACTGTACGTCCATATGGTTTGAATACCAGGCTTCTCTTCTTTCATCAGAAAATACTATATTCTTATCATTATAGGAAACCGGATCAGATGCTGATCAGATTTTTTGTCACATGGTTCAAGTTTCTTCTGACTATCTTTAAATATAACTGTGTAAGAAACTAAGAGAATTTTCAGACTTGATCGATTATTTCTAGAAATACTGGAACGATTTTAATGAAATTTCATGTGTACATACATTGATACAATACAAAACAAATAACCATTCAACGATTGCAATACACACGCATAATCATGCGTAACACTCGTTGGAGTTGAAAGGTATATGGAACAGCGGTTGCAGAATAAACAAAAGAAATGGGTTAATAAGGGGTATGGCCCCATCTTACAGCTAGCTATACAGGCCTCGCAGCGTGATGTCATACTTGAAATAAGACCTTTTATATCAGTTCTTGTGGCAATTGTTCCCACTCGTACAGAAACGCTGTTTTCATTTTCTGGATGGTTGCGAGTTGTAATTGCTTCCCAGAGCGTCCTATACATGTTCTATAGGTTGAGGTCTGGAGACCTGGTTTGCCAATCCATACGGCGAATATCCTCAATCTTTAGAAATTCGTCCACCAGAAAAGCTCAATGTGGCCATTAAAATTTACCGTCCATTAAAATGAACTCGGGGCCACATGCACCCCTGAAAAGGTGAACATAGGGCCACAAAACCTCATCTCTATACCTAAAACCAGACACATAACTCTTTCAAAGACATGGAGGGGAAAACGTCCATTCAACATGATGCCTGCCCAGATCATTAAATTTCCTCCACCATAATTGTCGATTTCTCGGACATTGGAGGGTAGGTAGCGGGTCCCTGGTTCTCTCCATATGAACGTACGGCGAGAAACTGTGTTAAGGCTGAAACGAGACTCATCGGTGAACAGAACGGTCACCCATTGATTCCTACTCCAAACTCTATACTGTATACATGCCAAATGGACATCGTAGACGTGAGCGGGACGCAAACAGTAGGTCTTCAACCCTCTCTCACGAAGTCTTTTTGAAACAGTCCCCCTTGATACACGGGTTCCTGTGGCAACGAGAGAGCTGAGAAACCGTTGTCCCTCAGTTACGCCTCGCTATAATCAACCAATGGCGATCTTCTCTGACCGTCGTGGCTTTTGGACGACCTTGCCCACGCTTTCTCTCGATGGATGCCTTATCCTTCCATACGTTACACGCGACGCTGGACTTTAAATTGAAATCTCTACAAATCTGGGCTTGACATTGGCCTGCTTTTTAGCCTCCCAACAATTCGTCCCCTAATTTTATCCTCTGGTTACTCATTTTTACTGTTACAGTTTGAATTGAATCAATTGTTTCAAAATAACACCAAGAAATTCGACGAGGTGTGCTGGCGAACAAAATACGTCTTAACTTACACGCGCTTATAAAGCCTGTTTTTCTGCTGGCTCTGCCTACATAGACGTGTACGATTGAGTATTTGTTGTACAAGACTTTCATTTTTATCTAGAAGCAGTGGTTTTTAATTCAGTTCAGTTCTTTCCATGCAATTCAATAAAATATGCAAATTCTCTTAATTTCTTATACAGTGCCTATAAATCTATTTATACTATTTGTGATCCAAAAATATTTTACGAAAAAGATGCCTTGATACAATTTTCTCATATTTCTCTTTGGATTTCCTTAAAATTCAGTGTTGATGTGATTTTACGTCTCATAGCAACCCGGTGTAACTTTGCTTTTGATAATATGTTCCTCACTCAGTTTTCTGAAGATCATATACTTCATAAATATCATACTCTGTACAAATATATGACATATATATATATTTCAATTATCACTATAATTATTTATCCATCGTATTTCCTCATTTTTTTGTCCTTTAAACAAAATAAATATATTTATTTTTAATTAAAATATTGCAAAATGTATTGTTTAAAAAATAAAATTTTATCAAGAATTTTTTTTTACTATTTCTCTCATTAGCTTCATTATGGTTTTTTTCAACATAGGTCTTTTTTATCTGTTTTAGATAGTTTTTTTTATTTTGGTTCTTACTAATTATAATTTTTCTCTATTGTATTACATGTAAATTTTATATTAAATGTAATATAAATGTTAGATAGTATTACATCCCATCCTTGGGAAAAAATTAATGGTTACAGAAAATTTAATTTAATGGTTTATTACAATATAGGTCTATTTTATCTATATTTTTTTAAATTTTAGTTTGTGCTAACTAAATTTTTTTCCAGTTGAAAGTTTTCTCAAAAATATGTTATTTACGGTAACATTTTAATGGCTTATCATATTCAATGATGAAAAAAAAATTTACTAGTCGAATAGTGTACATTTTTCGTTATTATTATTTTTTTTTGATGATTAAAACGCGTTTAAAATTAAACTGATATTTATAAGTTAATGTATTTAAATAATGATATTTCATAAAGTGGAGCACGTGATACTTTTTAATATCTTAAGCGCAAACCTTGCCTGCGACCTCTTTGGGTGTTTACATTTAGTTAATTCAGTTACAAATATATTTTTGAAAAAAAAAATCTTTATTTATGTTTTTATATTTATGAGAAGGCAAAATTATATATAGTTTAAGTAAAATTATCAAATTCGTAATTAAGGCTTATGGTCTAATAAATTAACATATTAAATTCATTTTTACGGTAGAAAATGTCAGAATGTCACTAAAAAACAATTACAGTCTGCAACATAATCTCAGTACGGTTTTATACTAAAAATCGTCAATGGGTTAATATTATTCTCCGTTGCATTTATTTTGTGCTAAAATTGTAGTATTCTCAAGCAACGCCGTTCCTTAATGGCGATTCAATGGAAACTTGGCGAAATTTTGCGATAGAGCCAAATTGGTATTATTTTTGAAAACCTTGTTGGCAACTGGGTGACCATTGACAAGCTCGTGATCCTATGGAATCTTTTGGAAATAACTGGAGAAATCTACTAATATCACTATCCATGACGTAAGCAGATTTTTTGAGAAAAATTTGTGCAGCCTATAAATGGAGAGTCGTTTGCCGAAATTGAGTTGGTATTGATTTGACAGTGAAGAGTCAACCAGTGATTCGGATGTTGAGCAGGACGAGCGAGTGCTCGAGGAGACGCTTTACATGTTTGTGTTTCTGAAACCGTAGAAGATGTGGAGGCCTTCTGAGATATATTTTGCGAATTTTGCTGCGGAATCTAGAATTTCAAGGATTGTTTTTCGACAATAAGTTTCTATCGCTCTTGAAGAACTGTCTTGATCTTTGAAACTGGTTGCATAAAATCTCGAGCCCCGATCTACGCAACAATATATATATATATATACGGGGTGTTCCAAAAATATCGTCTAAACTCTGTAAAGCCTGATTTCTCGTTGAAGTACGTAAAAACTATACCAAAGAACTGTTCATGTACGATTGATAGTTTACGAGAAAACTACGAAAAACGAAGTATGATGAAGCCGATCTGTAAGGAAAAATGATATTTGAAAATATTTAATATGACAGATGTTGAAAGTGTCCGCCGGGCATATCGAGGCGGGTTTGAACGCGCACACGTCGCGCGGTGTCTACCGAAGTACTAGCAGCATGCAGCCGAACAGCTAAATCCGTTTGGGTGATCATCATGCTTCAATACACTAATTCAGTGTTTCTGAAACTGTGGGGCGCGTCCCTCTAGTGGGGCGTGATAACCCTACAAGGGAGGTGCGAACATATTGAAAAGTCGAAAACAAAAGATTATATTTAAGAAATTATTAATTTACTGGAAGTAAACAAACACTTACAAATGTATCAGCACTCTTAAGAACAAGTTTTATAATAACCAGTGACCCCACGGGCTTGTCATATATAAAATTAAAAACAAAAATTAGCACTTATTTTGATAAATTGTACGGTTTCTTTTATTTAACCTTTAAATGGCGATTAAAAATTACGCGATTCTCTCCCCCACCGTTTAACACAAAAGCGAGAGTATGTGGTATATTAAAGGGGGGGGGGAGTAGAAAAAATAAAGAAGCAAATCCTTCCAAACACTGTTAAAGTTATTTTATTGCATTCCAATGCCTTCGGAATAATTATATGGATAACAGTGCACAGAAAAAATCGTACTTTGGAAAGACGAAAATATACGTCTGGGGAAATTATAACACTGGTTGAGCAAGACGTTTATATACGCCAGCGGCACTTAAAGTTTTACTGTAGGTTTAGCTTCAAAGTATAGTATTATTGAATTCAATACAATGCTATTGTATGGAGGGGGCGCCATGAAAAATATGATTGAATATTGGGTCGCAAATATTGAAAGTTTGAGAAGCACTGCACTAAATCCTTGAGTTTGACACACACAAAAAAATAACAATGTAAGATCTGGTGATCGTGGCAGCTATAGATCCAGACGCCAATAAGGAGAGCAGAATGCACCGAAATCCATCAAGAACCATCATGCATTATCATTCATTCATCACCATTTACCGCAATTATTCTTGTAAACTATGGATTGGATCCAACGCGGAATCTGGATGTGCAGAGTTTGGGTGCTGTTTTCGGGACACCCTGTATGTGTGTATAGAATTTTAGCTTAAATGTTTAAAAAACGTAATTCATTTAATATCACGGTAAAATTTAGTTGTCCTGTTAAACGGCTCTTTTAATTTTTAAATGATGAAACCACGAGTTTCGAGTGATTTCAGGACTCGGACTTGAAAATAGCAACGTGGTGCAGGTGTTTGTAAATAGAAACACTCGCTATCGTGGCCATCTACTTTGTTTTAATTGAGTGTTTAAACGTTACAAAATTTTTGATTCATTTTAAAAATGCCGAATGAAATATTAAGAACTCATGTTTATGTTACTTTAATCATTGTTATTTTTATCATTTTATGAGAGGGTAAAAATATAAGAGGATATATGTTTTTTCACTATATCCATCCATTATAAATATGTTGCTTAAAAAGGCTTAGTTATTTATTGTATTTGGTTACATTTACGTATACTGTCCCAGGGGAAGAACATCTGTTTCTTACTTATCTCATCTGTTATCTGGTACTTACGTATTATTGTGATCATATTGGTGACATTAAATAAAAACGGAATACCTTGACGGGATATGGAGGTCGTAACCGAAATATACGTGAAAAATAATGAATAATTATAAATGAGCAATAAGCAATAACCAAAAAAAGAATAACTAATTTTTCTTGTTTATTTTTTATTTTATTCTTATTACTTTCATATGAATTCTACTTTTATATATCATATTACTTTTTTACATAAAAAAATAATATTACTATTATTATTAGAAGCCCAGTGGCTATGTGGTAGCGTTTCGAACTTCCACACCACAGGTCCGGGGTTCAAAAATCAGACTGGGCAAGGTCGAGTCAGCCTTTCATTCGTTCAGGGGTCGATATATAAGTACCGAGCTTGCTTGGGAACTGAGTGTTGAGGGTTTCGCTTCACACTGACGATATGACCGCGATATCTGCTCACGCAACTCAGTGTCCAAGGTAACGTATACTGAAATGGGCACAGTAGGCTTTGGCTCTCATGGGTTATGCGCCACTAAGTTTAGTTTAGTTTTTTTTTTTTTTATTAGTTTTCTGAAATTAATTTTATTATTTAAAAATTCGGAAAGTATCCCATATTCTTGTTTTAATATTCCAGCTTGCCTAACCAGAGTACGGTTTGGCTTAGATTGGAAGCAAGCGGAGAAATATGAGGGCGACAGTATGTAAGTACCGAAATTTATTTACTTTCTCATTGTGTTTAAAAACAAACCAATTGTGGGCAGCAGGTGAACCTTTGGACATGAAATAGGGTTGATAAATTCCAAGAGAAAACAATGAACTGTGGCAAAGAATAAATGAGAGGCATCGCTAACCGAAACTTCACAAAAGATAGATTGGAAATGGAATTTATTTGTCTTGCGAGATAAGATTCATTTTTATCGGCATCTCGTTTCCTTTTCAGATGTTTTCATGCATTAAGGATCTGTCTGCAAAAGATATCGAGACGCATTAAACTGGAACTTCAAGGATTTTCATGTCAGATCCGTCCGTTGCAATTTATTTGAAAGAAATCCTTTTTTTTTCCAGAGAGACACAGTAATTTCGACTTATCTCGAAATAAGACCATTTTATGCGCGATAGATTTGAGGAATCAAACGGCAATAAAATGTGTGTGTTGATTTTATTTTCTTACAATGGGAGAGTGTTATGTGTGTTTATGGTTTTATTGCTTTTTGCCTTTTGTGAGGATTTCTCTTAAGAGAAAAGGGATTGCTAAAATTTTCCGCGTTTTGAGCAAGAAATAAAATTACAGATTTTCTGGAATTTATTTAATTTTTTTTATGGGTGATAAAAAAATGTCTTTGTTTTTCTAACTCTTTAGGATTAAAAACAAGCAACAATAATAACAAGTTGTAAATTTATTACTTTACATGTATGTCAAGTGCCTGCTGGGTGGCGTGGTTGGTTTGTCGCTGGCCTTCTGCACCCAAGGTTGCGGGTTCGACCCCGGCCCAAGTCGGAGGGTTTTCTTGATGCAGAAAATCGACAGCGGCCATGTCGTATGATTATACGGCATGTAAAAGATACCTAGAGTGTCTGTTTGGCTTGGGCGCTCTCGGCAAAATTAAATCCTGGTACAAGTTCGCATCGTCAGGGCTCAGGTACCTCCCTCTGGGGAGGAAACGGAGCGTCAAAATAACCTGCGGTGATTGGTATCCGCCTATACGGCGCTGCACTAAAGAGTGATACCAGTTCTTGGGGATGTACTAGGTCTGCAATGGTAAAAATACCAATCCTCAGTCCATTGGATAAAAAAAACATGTATGTCAAGTGCCAGTGTACATGTATGTTCTTTTTAAGTGCCAGAGAGGCTCGGACATTCAGACAATTAATGCGCTCTATATGTGCCTCCACTGGCATCCTTCACGGATTGTAGTCTAGAGCCGAAATGTGTTAACTGTTTCCAGTCCCATCCATCAGATTCAAAATTATGCCCCAAGTGGAAAATAGAAAAACAGATCTAGGAAATAAAAATAAATAAAAATATTTCTTATCCTGAAGCGCGTAAATTAATAGTTCCACAAATATCTCAAACATACGCCCAAGCTATCAAATCATCAACTGCAACCACAACAATCCAAACAGATGAAACCATCACAAAAATAATATGCCCCCATTGAAATTACTACAGCATTTAATATCCGTTCCGAAGCCATCTATGTCTTCCAGTATTCCTACAGTTACCAGATCGTCTACCTCAACTCAGGCCCACCTCTTTCGTCCACATTTCCTGCTGCAGCTACAACATCATCAAAATCTCAGCCCCTTGTTCCTTTACATAATTCCGCTTCCTCCGCATCCAATAGTCTATGCACATCTATAACATCTCATCCAATCAAGCATTCTTCCCCTCTTCATGTCCAACGTTTACAGCCTTATCAGCTGAAACACACACGTCCCTCTGTTCTTGAAACTACCATCTCCACATACAATAATAGCGTTCCTTCCCCAATCACATCTTCTGAAACCTTAATCTTAAAAACAAAATTTAAAAACTCGTAAAAAAAGGCTTAAATTTAAAAACATATGTAACGTTGCCGCGTCAACTGTTAAACTGAAAATAGAAATCAAAATAGCACCCCATAAACCCAGGAAAAGTACACCTGTTCAAGACACGTCGGATGAAGACAAGATTGTATACGACATAGAAGAGAGGGGGAATCCCCGAAGAATAAATCTCACTTAGAAGAAAAGAAGAAGGATAAATATTTCTTATCGGAAGAGTATTGGCAAAATGAGGGCTATAAAAGTGAAAAATATTCACACACGTGAACTCCAATCCTTGTTAGAAACAGTCCAAGGTAATTTTTATCTATTACTTTTATAAAACACCCTGATTTTAAAGTTTTGACTAGTTCGTAGCAATTTTTACATTCCTGACTAATTACGTTATATATATGTCGTCATATCTCTAATTTCACTTTATGCACTCCCTCACTCACTTGCGAAAACTATGAAACCCTTTTTATATTATTTATTAATTTAATCTTTTTTTTCTTGTTCTTTTTTTTTACAATTGAAATTCTATTGAAGCACACATTTTGAGCGTCATCTGACTTTATCAAATTATGTGTGATTAAGAACCAGTTTTCATAAAATTTTAGTACTTTTAAAATCATTGTTTGGCGCAGCTTAGCCTAATTTGGCTCTTGTGCCATAAAATCAAACAATCAAATCAAATCAATCACATGTATGAGTTTTATGAATATAAAGAATAAATGTACTACAGATTACTGAATACGTACTCTACATGCAGACAAAAACTTGTAAAAATTATTGAAATAATCTTTCATTAAAAAAATATCATATATCAAATGATATAGACAAGTAAAAGATGTTCAGTTATGACTGCGATTAATGTTGAGATGGATTGTATGGTTACGATAGCCTAGTTGTTGTGATGACGAACTCGAACCTATGGTTTGAATCATGGTGTCAGCTGAAGACATGTAGTGTTGAAATGGAGGGGGTTAAATCTATCAAGGCTCATTATCCTTCCATTGTTGTGGTGGGGTAGTTAGGAGAGGCGAATACTAGTTCAAGTGTGTCGTCGGCGTCACTTGATGGAGGTTCAAATGATGATTTCTGTTGCCAATAGATCTCGTGTTGCTTTACAGTGAGACATGAATATAACTCTCAATTTTCCTTCATCTAAGTTGGTCAGTGCCTACTTTTGCAGTGGCCGCGGTAGCCGAGTGGTCTAGGCATCGGATCGTGGCTAGCATGTCATGAGTTCGATCCCAGTACCACTGAAGACCCGACGTGTAGGGGTGTGATGCACGTAAAATCTGTCGAGAGCTCAAACGTCCTCTCGTTGGTGTGGTGTGGTAGTTAGTAGAGGGGGGCAGCTCAGGTGTCGTCCGCGTCACTTGACCATGGTTCAAAATGACGCGGACCGTCCCCAAAAGCCCTCGTGTAGCTGAACAGTGGGACGTTAATATTCACTCACTCACGCTTACTTTTGCAGAAAGATACACTTTAGTCGAAAAGAACTGGAGAAAAAGTGGGTTTCAAATGAAAATTAAAAAACCCAAATTAACATCGCTGGGTAGATGAACAGAGTTCCTAGCTTTTGCGAGCTTTAACCTCTAATCGTTAGGATTTTGAGTGATTGTAACGTTTTGACTCTTGCCCTTTGTTAATTTTAGCATTAGATAAATAAAATAAACTTTAAGTAAAGTAATAAAAACATAACTTTAAAGTTAATATAATGCATCAAGTGCTTGAGAAAAATAACTTCAAAATCAGTGCAAAGCACTGAAAATGAGACCAGATTTAGTTCATTAGGTGGGCGGGGTGAAGCCTAGCCAATGGGGATGTAGTAAGTGAATTTAACCCACGACAAATGAAAGAAAGTGCTTCGATTGAATAAAAATAAGAAAACAGCTTTTTTAAAAGCTAAAAAATAAAAAATGAGCAGGAAAATTTAATCAGAACTTTTAAGATGGACAAAGGGAGAGTGAGTTGAGAGAACAATCAAATTAAACTGGTGTAGGGATGGCAGAGCCGACTACTCCTTCAATGAATATATTTAATTGGTCGGTATCATTGCTGACCTGCGATGAAGTATGGAGAGCATTGAAGAGCTTTGAGAATTTAGAAAAGATACATTGCAGTTCCACGAGGGCTGCTACGAAGGTAAAATCTGATGTTAGGGTGGTCGAAGAATCTTTGATTTTTCTGGGCTCACTCTTCGTATGATTTTTCTCCGGTGCTGAGTTTTGGAGAACCAGTGGCGATGCTTGGGGGGGGGGGGGGATCTTAATTATTAAAAGCTTCCGTGAAGCTTAGGCCGGGAATTAAACTGTTAGATTTAGCTAATTGGGATTGATTTTTTATCTTTGATGGTATGCCTTTATAAGGTTTTAATTTCGGAAACTTTGGCCATTTCGAATGATAGGCGAAATGTTCATGCTGGCGGCAGTTAATGCACACTGGATCTTCTATTTTTTCGGTAATTGGACAATCGCTGGTGCGATGGGCTCCACGCATTTGAGACAACGTGTTTTCATGGAGCAATTTTGTGACCGCATATTGGAAAAAATTACGGTCGTAGCATTGCGTCACACGACTGCCTTTTTTAAAGGGATCTAGTGTGATTTTAAGAAATAAGCAGTGATTTATTTTATATAGATGTCAGCAACGTTCTCGTCCGAGTAGTTTCGATTAAGTAAATTTAAGAGAGTGGATTTTTTGCCTTCCATTTTCTCGGGCTGGACAACCTTTTCCACCTTGATGCCCTTTTCAGTTAGGTTGTTTTTGATTTCGTCATATTTATATATATATAGCTGTTACGGTTAATCCTTTAATAACAAACTTAAGGTTCTGTTATTGGTTGGCTGAATTACATAATACTCTGGATTTTTTTAAAAGAGGAGCTCTGAGTGAACTCCCTGTGATGTTCATCTGTCTCTGCAATAATTTTTGTGTAATTAGCAACATATGATTTCTCAGCTGCTTTGTGGGACCTTTGAAGCTCTTGCAAAATTAGATTGTATAATTTTCGGGGAATCTTAACATAAGTGGATCGATTTTTCTCTTGGGAGTCTCAGCACCGGGATGAACTGAGGGGTGTTTTGAGTAGAAAGGGTACTAAAACTGTTTGCAGTAGCTATTGAAGGTAGGGTGGTCAGTATAAGGTCTGCCTTGGCCTTTTTATTAGGTAGTTTAACGGAATATTGGTCTTTAATTGTGTTTTTAGTACTCTCTAAATGAGGGGCGGCAGGCTTTGGATCAGAGCCGGCAGCTAAGCGTTGAGTTTTTGCTGTTACATTATGTAAGCAGTCTTGAACAAGGCTAGGAGACAAACGAGTTAATTCACCAACAATATATCATTTGGAGTCTTCAATTGATTTAATCACAGACAGACACCCCTGTCCGATAGTTGGATCATCACTTCGGTTTTTCTGTTCTTCGTCAGTTATACTTTTAAATAATCTTGTTCGCATTTCCAGTATTGCATTTTTCTCCCATTTGCTAAGAAGACAGCAGTGAGTTTGAGGAACTGCAGGAGGGGATCGTCCATAATAACTGTGTCAACAACAGGCACTGCATTAGTGTAGAGCGGTGGTTATTGAAAGTTGATCTCGGAGCGACTAACAGGTAGGTCTTGCCTCCTTGATAGTGGCCGCTGTAGCCAAGTGGTCAAGACATCGGATCATGGATAGCGTGCCATGAGTTCGAGCCCAGTACTACTGAAGACCCGCCGTGTAGGGGAACGATGCACGTTAAATCTGTCGAGAGCTCAAACGTTTTCCCGTTGGTGTAGTGTGGTAGTTAGGAGAAGAAGTGCCAGCTCAGGTGTCGTCCGCGTCACTCGACCATGGTTCAAAATTACACCGACCGTTGCCAAAAGCCCTCGTGTAGCTGAACAGTGCGACGTTAATATTCACTCACTCACTGACTGAACCATGGTCAAGTGACGAGGACGAAACCTGAGCTGGCACCCCTTTCATATTTTAAAAAGCCACACTAGCGAGAGGTTGTTTCAGTCTCGACATATCTAACGTGCCTCTTCTGCACGGTGGTCTTCAGCGGTACTCGGCTCGAACTTTTTAACACGCCGACCCGAAACCACTACCTGGACCACTAAGCTACCGTAGCTTAAATTTTAATTGAAAGGAGTTACTTGTGTACCTTTACATGACAACTGTGCAGCCGATCTTGTAATCGGACATGTTTTTTGTTGAAGCCTCACGCGGAAATCCACTCAAGAACCTTCCGAGTCTCTAGAGGTTGAGATGTTCAGATATAAAAAGTAAGTGGAATGACAGGAAAGAAGTGATTTAATTTTTTAATTGCTGTTTTATTATTCATCACACCATGTCATCCATTAATAGGAACGAAGAACTTCAATGTTTGCTCATTAATGACAACACGAGCACCTAATGATCTGATGTATGGAGAGTCAATTGAAATTCTTTTCGTAATCTGTTTGATCGAGGAAGACTGCTTTCAACACATTAACATTTCAATGATTTTTTAACAATTTCCTTACCATTACTTTCTGCGGTTGATTTCTTTAAATAAACGTATCAGATAACAATTTCTGGTTGAAATAAAAAACTACATTTCAAAGATGCTCTATTGTTGATTTCCGTAGTTATGAGCTAAGTTTGTGGAAAAGTAGAACAAATATAGAAATCCCACAAGAATAAAATAAGCTTACCTTATTTTACTTTGTGTGTGTGACTTAATACTCTGAAAAATTAAAAGAGCTTTCAGATTAGGTCGATTATCTCTAGAACTACCTGTTTGACTTAAATAAAGTTTGGTATGAAATAGGGTGGATGTAATGCCAAAAAAAATTGTTATTATACACGCGCATAATCATGTGTAACTCTCACTGGAGTCAGAAGGTAATGAAACAGCCGTTGTAGAATAGACAAAAAAAAAAAAAAAAAGCTCATAAGATGCATAGTCCCCTTTTATGGACATAAAGGTCTTATATTGAGATTTTATACTGGGAAAAAGGGAATTTATGAGTATCTGTAGCAGTTAATTCCACGCGTTCAACAGCTCTCTTTTCAAGCCTTGGATAGTTCTCGGAGGGGGCTTGCGAATTTCAATTACCCTTTCGAGAGTGGCCCAGGCATGCTCTATAGCAGAGGTTGCCAACCCGCGGCACGCATGCCACAATGTTGCACGATAGGGTTGTAACGGTGGCACGTGAAGACTTACTGAAAAGTTTTTTCAAAATTTAAAAAAATAATAGTAAACAACTTTTTTTTTACAATTTATTGAAACGGGGTTGCTACAGATAAGAAAAAATCAAAATATGTTAGTGAATAAATGTTTTCTTGAAACTGGAAAATAAGTATCACTAAAAACTAGTTGATAAATGCACCTACAATTACCTGCCTAATTTTACCTACCCACCTACCTATTTTTTTTAGCCTACAAGAGCTAATACTAATATAAAGATGGTAAGAAAAAGTTGTAATTCAAAAGGCATATTAAGAAAGTACTCAGTGTTTAATAACTATTTTGAATTAAGTGATTTAAGTTTCTTATTTTTATTTTATACCTAAGCGTAAAAAAGTTTAATATATAACAATAAAACCTAAGTTTGTACTTTTGTCTTACTTATTGCATAAATTTTAAATTTTGAATTCATTTAGACTTTCACTAAAAAAATTTTGTGTGTGTGTAAAATTCCCAAAATAAGCCTATATAAGTAACATTTTTCAGTTTTCCAAGCAAGTTTGCTGGAAAAGTTGAAGTGGCACGCAGAATTATTTTTTATCTAATATAGTGGCACTCCTCCCAAAAAGGTTGGCCACCCCTGCTCTATAGGCTTGAGTCTACAGATCTAGTAGGCTGATTCATGTGGCGAAAATATCCTTATTTTCCCAGAATTCGGTGACCAGATGGGCTCATCGCAGCATCATCCATTAAAATGAAATCAGGGCCAACAGCACCCGTGAAAAGGTAAACAGATGGCTGCAAGTCCTCATCTCCCTACCTTACAGGAGTCACAGTGCCTCTTTCAACGACATGGCAGTTCATGGAATATGATGCCTGCCCAGACCATTAAGCCTCCCCTGTCGTATTGGTTGGTTTTTAGATCATTGGGGCAGGGGTAGCGGGCTTCCGGCGTTCTCTACATCAACGTCTCTCAAACTGTGAGGCATGCCTCCCTGGGGAGGCATGAAAGCCCTACGTGCAGGGGGGGGGTGAGCATCTTGAAAAGCCGAAATAAAGTATTATTTAAAAATAGTCTTAATTTAATGAAAGAAGCAAATTAAAATACATTCTGATATAATAAGAAATAAAATACACACTGTTAGAACGTACTTATAAACGTATCAGTACTGCATAATGTATTTGATAATTAATTCATCAATACTAAATTATGAACAAATTCAATAATTACTAGAGCCATGTCAATAACTACCACAAGCCTGTCGTATGAAAAATTAATATGCCAAATTTAATACATATCTTGCTATAATTTGTATGGTTTATAATTACAACTGTATTGTAACTTTAGGGTCAAAGTGCATTATTATTGCATTCAATTCATTGTTATTGTAAGGGGGGCGATGAAAATTATGATTATATAAATTAGGTCGCAAATAATGAGTGAGATCCGCTGCTCTACATATAAGTACGGCAAAAATCATTGGTTAGACTGAACAGGGACTCACCAGTTAGGGGAACGGTCACCTATTGATCCATGCTCTAATGTTTATGATCTC
>BMAO01026629.1:0-24079 GCA_019973975.1 Trichonephila clavata
ATAATGTATGTACACGTACTGTAAAACATATTTCACTTAGATTTAAAAAGTCACGAATGTCTCTTTTTGTTTTCTTGACTTTTTGGCGTTTAGTATAAAATTTATTTTTAATGATATGGAAATCAATAATTTCTGAAGCACTATAGCTAGTACTAGCCTCAGCAAAAGAGATAAACTTATTTAGTGATTCTGCAGCTTCTGGTCACTGTACAGTTAGAACGAAAACCACTTTTTTTATAAACAGTTTCAAAAGTTACGTTTACTGCGATGTGAAAGGACACAAAACAACAACGCACAAAAAATGGCGAAGACGCTTCGTGATTGATTAACTGCACTGCACCTGAATTTGTTGTGACAGTGAGACTAGCCGGCCGCTAATTGTTTAACAATACCGAGCGCTTCCGGATGATCCCGAACTACCCCGAAAACTTCCGAATAGCCTCGAGCGTTTTTATTTGCTTTAAAGACACACTTTTGGAGAAAACCAAACTTTTTACAATTTTCCGGAGCGATGCCGGACTATCGGGCATTCCGGACTGTTGGAACTAATAGACTTCTACTGTATTAGCAATTTTGTATCAGCATACCGTAAAATCTGGCAAATAATGCCTTATGACGTGAACCTATATTTTCAAGCTGCAATTTTTAATTTTCAGTATATTCGCCCTATAACGTGCACCCCCTTTTTACGAAGAAAGCTGAAATGTACGAGAGCAATGCTCTTATGTTTTTAAAACATTATTCGTGGTACTATTCCGAACTTTAGAAAAAAATAATATACTTTTAGAATTACAACTGTAAGTTCATAAGTAATGTTAAGTTCATAAGGAATTAAATAAACAGTACTTCGATTTATGTAGAAATCTAATTTTTTTTTACTCATCTTTTTTTATTTTTAAAGCTCTTATTTTTATATATGGCGTATAACGCACACCCGTAAATTTTGATCTTATTTTTGTGTTAAAAGTGTGCGTTATACGCCGAATTTTACGGGAATATTTTTCTTGCGGAAATGCAGAATTTTCAACCAAATAAATGTCATTTGCGAGAATTTTTTGATTTGCACTTTAATCTGAAGAAATCTACTACTGGAGTGCATCGATTGCTTGTGGTGAGGATACTTAGAGTAAAAGAAGTTGTGAGTGGTTTTAAAAGTTTAAGAACGGAGTCTGATATCAAAGACAAAGAACGTAGCGGAAGATTAATGGAGGAAGATTCGTGCCAAATGCAAGAGCTTGCATTTACATTAGCAGTGACCCAACAAGCAATTTCACATCGTTTAAAATCGTTGGGAGTAATTCAGAATCAAAGAAATTAAGTTCCATATTATCTGAAGCCGATAAATGTTGATTGCTGATTTTGCATACGTGAAATGCTGTTTGTACGGAACAAACGAAAAAGTGTTTTTACATCGTATAGCCACTGGTGATAAAAAAATGGATCCACCATGCTAACAAAGAAGGAGAAATCATGGGAATCAAGTGGTCATGCTTCAAAAGCCGAATATTTGAGAAAAGGAACTCACGTTGTGTATTTGACGGAATTAACTTGAGGTCGTATATTATGAGTTGCTCAAAACCGAACGAAATCATATTTTCTCCCATTGCAAAGAAAGACTTAGAATTACACCATGCTTTAAATTATGTGTGCATATACAGTTAGTCACAAAAGTAAGTATGCAGAGTGTATGTGATGATGTCCTATGAAAAAACAACAGACCTACAATATTAGAGTTTTCAAATTAACTATTTATTTCGATTGCAGCAAAATAGAGCTTAATTACAAAATGAAAAATATTTAAAAAATACAAATATTTGATTAGCAAGATGAGCTTAACTTAAAATAAGATGTAATTTACATCATAAAAGTAAGTATGCAAACAAAAACAAAGACATTAATACTGCAAATTTTACAATTTTTCAAAAAAAATTAGTAATTTGTTGGATAGCCTCAATCTATATGGCACTGATTTTACTAAATTTTGAGTGACAGAAGATGGTATTTTCTGCCACTTCTCCAAAAGGGCTTTTTTTAGATCATTCTTAGTTTTGATCTCTTGCTTTCTAATTTGGCGATCGAGATAATCCCACAAGTGTTCAATGGGATTAAGATCAGGTGACTGCGGTGGGGTTTTTACCTGTTTTCGCACGTTATATAGCAGCCATTCCCGAACAACCCGAGCAGTATGTTTGGGATCATTATCTTGTTGGAAAGTGAAGGATCCATCGAGTCCCAATTTAGAAGCACTTTGGCTTAGATTATTCTTTAAAATCTTCAAATAGCTATATTGATTCATTATTCCGTCGATTATAACTAAATTTCCTTCTCCAGTTGCTGCCTGCAACCCCAAACCATAATCGAACCACCACCTGTTTTACAGTTCCTCTCATGTTCTTTGGTTCTAGAGCTGCATTTGCTTTCCTCCAAACTTTTTGGTGTCCATCTGACCCGTGGATGTTAATTTACTTTCATCCGAAAAAATCGCGGAATTCCAAACATTTCTGTCCTGCTTTTCATTTTCTTTTGCCAAATCTATTCTCTTTTTTGCGATTCACTTTGCTAACAAATGGTTTTCTTCGCATATTTCGACCATGGTATCCTGCCTTCCGTAACACACGGCGAATTGTTTCAGGATTGCATGACTTCGCGAAATTGTTTTTCACATCAGTTGTCAATTTTGGTGCGCTAATCTTCGGATTTTTTTCACATTTCCAACAATAATTCGCCTTTTTCGATCCGTGAAAATGGGCGGTCGTCTTGTTCTTGGCTTGTTTAGAGTATTTCTCTCAGCCAGGAACTTTTCAATGATTTTTTGCACTGTTGCAGGACTTTTGCCTGTGATTTTAGCGATTTGTCTTTGGGACTTGCTTTCCTTATAGAGCTTTATTAGTGAATCCTTTAGATCTTTTGATAGTTTTTTCCACGTGGAGGCATTGGTGAATTGTTGATGTACTTAAAGCTCAAACTCACAAGCTTTGTAGCAGAACTTCTAAACTTATCACTGAAATACGAAGAAGTTACATTCAGCCTATTTAAAAGTCAAAAATTCAGAGTACATACATACTTTTGTGATTTAAATTTCTACTGGTATTAATAAAATTACTCTTAAAGTTTTTAAAAATATAATGATTTGGTTTATTTTTCATTACTTTATGACTTGAATTAGAAGCTATAAACAACACTCTCAAAATAATATTTTTCTTATATTTATTTGAGAACTAGAGCTTTTTCACTTAAGCTATGAGTTGCTTACTTACTTTTGTGAGCAAGTGTATGTATGCGCACACACACAAAATCCTCAACCGTTTGAAAAAGAGGTGTGAAAATGAAATTTTTGTATGTATGGGGAGAAAGAAATTCTTGTAGGATATTTGAAACATTCTTCACAGCACGCAGAGTGTACTTATAAAAGCAAACATTTAGGGTTCGTATCCACACAGTTATAAAATAAAAAAAAAGTAAAAATTTAAAATTTAAAATAAATTTTCTATTTTTGCATTTGTTAAGTATTATGCTAAGTTGTATGCAATAAAACAATGTGGTTTTTTGGAACATTTTTTTTTTGTTAAAAAAAAGTTGACCGCTTAAGGGGTTAAGCATTAAGAAAATTATTTTGTGACATTTTTAATCAGAAGGGAGAGTATATTTTAGCGCGAGACACTTTACCATATTGATAGTTTAGTTTGAATGAATACGTCTTGCTAAAAAAATTAATATAATCTACAAAAGAATGAATACAATTTCAAAAAACGGTATGGGATTCACAAAAAAAATTTGAATTTAATTACTAAATACTGGATTTTTAAAAAAGAAAGAGGTGAATTGACCTGTAAAAAAACGAAATTGGAAGGATTTACATCTACCGAAATTTTTTAATTGGTAGTGAGCTAGCTATTAATTGTATGTAATTTTTTTAAAAATTCAATGACTTTTTTCAGTTAAATTCCATGTTTACTTAAAATTTCAGATCCATGCGCCAAACACAAATGTGGTCCAGGAAAGCTTTGCGAAATTGATGAGGACGGAAAAGCTCAATGTATATGTGTTCCAAAATGCCCAGAAGAAGAAGATTCTAGGAGAAAGGTACATTTTCAAAAACAAAAGATATTGTTAAAAATTTTTTTACTATTATTCTTTGTAAATAAAAATATCTAATTCTGCATCAAATATAATTTTAGAAGGGTTACAACTTGAAAAATTCAACGGGATTCTTTAAAATGTATTTTTTTAACAAGTTTGTAAACTGAGCGTTTGTGCAGAGTATTAGTGTGTTAAGAGGTATATCTTTTAAATTGAGAATTTCAGAAAGTTAAATAAACGAGCAAAGGTCAAATAAAGTTTTTCTCTTTTATTTTAATGTTCAGGCTCTTTAACTTTGGAAAATTCCTGAAATCACATAAAACCAAAAGCATTAAAAAGTATTAAAGCCGCAAAAAATCTGGAATTTTTATGAAAACGAACTTAACAAATTCTTTTGAAATCCTGAAGTAAGTGATGTAGTACTCAAAATAATTTTTTTTTCCTATCGTACTTTATTTTTTTACAATTTTCTTCCAGATATTTTAAAACACGCTCCTTTTAATTCCAAAGTCTCACGAATGCACTTCTTTCGGAAAACCAACGCACACAGTAATGGAGTGTTGTCAGCATTTTAATTTTCTATTGTTATACAATTAAGTGTATTAAAAATAGATTTTGATGTTTTATTTTGTCTGAAACCACTACCTTTCAACAAACAGTAAAAAAAATTAATATTTATTATTATCTTTTCAAATTTTTAAAATCTTTTAATAAGTTTTTGCGTGCCACTCTTGCAACTTTGTCGTTCCACACTGTGGCACGCGTGCCGTGGGTTGGCCACCCCTGGTCTAAGAGTACGGATGAAATATAAACCACGCACAAAAAAAGTCTGTATTAAAAAAAAAAGAAACTTGACTATTAACAGAGGTAATATAATGAAAGAGGGCGAGATATACTGGTATTGTGTGAAGCTCCAGCAAGTGAATTAAATGTATGGGAGTTTGAAGTAAATCAGTATCAATTCCCAATTTTTTAAAGTGCATATTTCAGAGACCCATTTATGATATATACGAATAAAACGCATAAAACATGTATAAATATGCAATATGGTATTGAAATCAAATTCAGAAAGCACATTTAGGAAAAAAGTACTCAAGCATTTAAAACGTAACAGAATTAGTACACAGAAATATTTTACAAAACATTTTGTTTATTATAATAAGCACACAGCTTGTTAGAAATGAGAAACCCCTTAAATAATTGTATCTGGTAAAATAGCCAGGAATTTTGATGGTACAATAAAACATGTCTGAGAGAAGTTAAGATCATTTTTTTTTAACAAAATTTAAGTGAATCAATTTTATTATATATACATAATATATTATATATAATCCTACGTGAAGGTTGAATATACCGTCATTTAGGCCAGAAGGTCTATTTAAAATTATACATAATTGAGTCAGTATAATTAACTATTGCATTAAGGATAAAAATGCTATTGAAATTGGAGAATTTCCAAACTGCCTACTACACCTATTGCAGTTAATATATTTTTTAAAAAACTTTTTAATAATTTGTGTCATTCGAATGTATTACTCTTCTTTCCATTGATAATCAGACTGTTCCATTTTTCAACAGGTGTGCAGTAATCACAACGAGACCTGGGAAGCGACTGCGAGTTGTATCGTATGCGATGTCTCTGCACCGAGGGTTTGGATGAATGCAAGGTGAACAAGTACAAACACGTCCACATTGATTACTACGGTCCATGCAAAGGTAAGATTTAACTCTCTTTAAAGTTTCCGACATTTTTTTAAATCCATAAAATATTAATTATTACAATTTTTAGGGAAATACTTAAAGATATAACTTTAAACTTTTGATTTCTCAAAAATAATATTTGCGTATGCTACGATGAAAAAAGAAATCTCGATGTTTAATGCTACGAGTATAACACAGAAGCAAAGATATTGGGAAATTAATTGATTTTACTGTA
Source organism: Trichonephila clavata (assembly GCA_019973975.1). Taxonomy (NCBI): domain Eukaryota; kingdom Metazoa; phylum Arthropoda; class Arachnida; order Araneae; family Nephilidae; genus Trichonephila; species Trichonephila clavata. The sequence continues at coordinate 6,017 of BMAO01026629.1, forward strand.
ATGAGCTCTTTCCAAATTTTTTTTTTGAATTTCATGAATTTTTCAAACAGTTGCCGCTATTCATTTTTATTAAAATCTTTACTGTAAGCATATTGCAATTCGTGGTATTTATTTCTCTTTTTTTAAGTGTTCATTTGTAATATATACGAGTCAATTTTTTATTACCTTTATACTAAACGAGGCGCGTTTCTTTAGTACATTCAAATCTTTTTTTTTCTTTCGCGGTAGATGTTTCTCAGAAATGCAAACAAATAATTAAATAAATGCGTTTCTTATAGTAAAACTGAGCATAGGTTCCAAGTTATCCATAAACTGTGTGTAGGATGAAATAAAAAACTACATTTCGTTTCCCCTGAAGTTATAATGCTAATCTTGACCCCCCCCCCTATATTTCTATTCTCAGTAGAATATCCTAGATAAATAATAGGTAAACTATTGAGACTGGTTCCTTGGAAATTCGGTCATATGAACTCGTGTAGCTGGAGTGCGACGTTAATATTCACTCACCCGGTCGGATGAAGGGGCGACATCTTAAATGAATCTCACACATTTTCCTAACTTCCTTATCACATTGAATGTTAGCTTTAAGACACAGTCGAAAAACTTGCAACAGTTTTCATGATTTGCTCAAAGGTCTTTAAATGGATCAGGACTCGATATAAATGCCACCGGGCACTAAGGTTTCGACTACAGTTGCCGTAACGTAACCCCCCCCCCCTACATCGAGGAAGGGAACATGATTCTAGTGTGCCCAAAAGTTATGGCTTTGCAATCTTTTGTAAGATCCCGGCTTGGGGTAACAAATCTGAATTTGCAGTGGGTTTTAATATTCTCCGTTACAACCACTGCTCGATCATGATAGCAGCTCAAAGTACCGTGGACAACAGGCAGTTGACGACTGAAGACTTCCTGAGGCCCTGGGGGTTCTATGCTAAAGTAAAGTCCCACCTGCAACCCTTGTAACAGTAGCTGTAGCCATGTAAATGTTGTTCAAATACTCTTTACTACAAGGTTAACCCTGACAAATAAACGTGTGTGACTCACAATCTCAGACTTTCGACTAACATGAGTAATAATAATGGTTGTGATGAGTAATAATGAAATGATAATGATAATGGTAATGATAACTGATGGGTAGCGTGAAAGTTGAGAAATTAAAGAATTGATTTATTCCGTCCACAGCTATTAATTACTGTCTGTACAGTTGGTTACAAGTTATTCAAAGTATTGACTGTTTCCATTCTACAGAATATGTTATTTGCGGCGAAGAAGGAGCAAGCATAACCATTCTTTCCAGTGTTTCAATTGCCTTTCCACTCTGTTGAGGTGGGGCGATCGCTTCTTACACCTCGAATTAAAACTCGCGGGTTCCGGCTCGCAGGAAAAAATAATTCGCTTCTCACGACCATCGGTGTCAGTGCGATGTCAGATGAAAGGATTCCGTAATACTTTAGCGATGCACGTGTGGACATGGATTGCGTAATAAGGAAGTCGATTTTGAAGCTGCGGCGGGAAATGTTACACAGTGCATGGTGGTAGACCTAAGTCTAGATACGGAGGATGAATATAACATAATAAGGAAGTCTTGTCACTGTTGCAGTTGGCATTCAGTTTTGAAATTCTCAGCTTTTCAGAGAATGTGTCCGGAGTAAAATTTAATGGTTAATATTCTGATCAGGATTTTATTAAGGCCGAGTTGAAAATAAGACTAGATCCCTTTTACCCCCAGAATTAAGACCTGGGTGCTGGCCCATGCCTCAAAGCATTTCTGATAACAGGACATAATGGGTGTATGAGAAAGGAATGCTTTTTACGAGTATTTTCCTTATATGTCTGAAGTTATACAATTTATATTATACTGCTCATTATTTTAATTATAAAGATTGCACTTAGCGACACTCAGTCAGTAGCGTAAATATCTTTTTTAGAAGGAGGAGTTATATTTAAAAAAAATACATTGACGAAAGCGCTAAGGCGTAATCTCTATGATAAACATTAAAATTTTTTGGGTTTGTAGGATGAGAGTTGAATCCTCAGACCCCACGCACTCTTGTATACATCAATGGTGACTAAAAATTATGTTTTTATTACTTTGTATGACTAAATTGTAGTAAATCATTCAGTAATAAAATTAATTATTTATATGAACCATTATTTTATTTTCTTGTGTGTCACTTTGTAATAACCACCAGGTTCAACTTTTAAACTATTCGTTAGAGCCTTACAAACTCATTTACTGAATATTTTTCCATATTTTACTATATATTCACTTACTATTTCAATATCGTAAACATTAATTCGACTTCTTTCCTGTTTCGAAATCCCCACTTGTATTATCTTTTAATTTTATTTAAATTTAAAATCCCTCTTCCCCTTTTTTTGTTGTCTTTTATCGGGAGTCATTCAACTTCTCGGTTTTTATCTTATTGAATATCATGATGTTGAATCTCTTATATTTTCTTTTTCAATCAAAATCCAAACGTCGGATACGATATCCATGGCAAACTTTTTCGTGGTAAACCTTTCTTTAAATGCTTTAATTTTTTTTTATTTAGTTTTACAACAATTGTACATTTATCTTGTGAACCGAATCCATTCATTAGTTCCTTCACCCTGAACTTCTTAGGAAGTAAAGCAAAAAGAAAGAGAGGAAGAAAGAAAGAAAAGAAGGCACAGAGAAGTGTCAAACAGAAACTTTTTCGTTATCACAGGATGAATCGGCACGGGTTAAAATTAAGGATGAATGGAAACAGTTGTTTGTACTAAAAACGAAAATTTTTTTAATTAGAAAGCTGCAATGGTTATTTGTAACCAAATAAGAGAGAGTGACAGCATTAATTCATATATGCACACTCTCTTTTTATTCATGCATCACGAAAAACAAATCGGCATTCAGAAATCTTCCATTAGACGCGTTTAAATATTCTCTAATTGATGATTGAATAGTAAATGAATTCATTATCATATGAGTTTTTTTATTACTACTACTATAAGAAGTTTAATACAGGTTAATTACTCTCTAAAGTTATTAACTATAAAAGTTTAGTAAAAAAAAACTGTTGTCATCGAAATCTTGTTTAAGTTGTAAATTAATTTCAGTGTTTTCATATTTATAATTAATCTTAGATATAAAAGGTTACAGTTGAATGTGGAATTTCACATATACATGAGAACAATTTTATGCATATAGTCATCAAAATTAGTAACTTTGACTGCTGTGCCGTAGAGCCTGGGTTCGAATGCCGGAGATGCATGGAATGCCTGTGTGGCATAGGAGCACTCTAAATATTCACCGAGCGGCAAGTCTTTTCGAGAGATCGGTGAAAGGGAAGGGAGGTAGGCGTTCCCTCAAAATTGGGGGTGTAACCGAGCCTAATCTCACTGTCACTTGTATGGTGCTTAAAGCTGCAGTTAATGACAAGCCCTTGCCACGATGCATTTCATGGGTCTCGATCTGATATCGCTCGGTCAGGGCAAGAGGGAAGTTTCATTTGGTTAAATTATTACCGCAATAGAATTGCCTATTAAGATCACAGTCCGAGACAGTATATTATCTATTTCCCATACGAATATCATAATGGTTTTTTTCTATGAATCTTAATCCCTTTTTTGCAGATATTGGTGAGTGTTCTGCTGCAGAACTGGAAGACTTTCCCCGACGAATGCTGATTGGCTGTTCAACGTGATGCAGGAGATGGCTAGAAGGATGCTCTGCGTGGACCTGCCCCTCAAGTTGGAAAGGAAGCTGAGAAGAGTCACGATAGGCGATGGGTCAATGCTGTTATCTGGAAGTTCTGTGACCTCGACGTCCACCCTCATGATAGGTAAGAGTAGCTCCATTATTTGCTATCGATTAATAGATAAACTAATTAGACTGTTTACGATATATTTGTTATTTAGAATCATAATTAGGTATCCGATACCCTAAAATTGTGAATTTGCTAAAAATTGACAATTTTTTAAATTTTTTATTTTATAGGTCATCTTAATAGCTTTATAAAATACCAAGGTTATCATTTTCCGTTCAATGGAACAAAAACTACAAGTGTTTTAGTAAAACAGATGCCTTTACTTTAAGCAAGATGTCACACTTTTAAACGCGTTTTACTCGAAATGTGATTTTTGAAAATAATTAAAACGAGTCAGCGTTGCCTAAAAAAGTTTTGAAAAATATTTAACTGAAATTTTTTGTGTAAGTTGGTATAATAGTAGAAGTGTTTTAACATTCAGATTTATTAATCACTGTTTTATTACAAAATTTACAGACCCTTATGTGATTATAATCACTGTTTTTTGAAGCAATTTCATATAGTAAGTGAGATAAAGTGCTTTCATTTTTGTAAAAATTAAAATATCTGTTATCCTGAAGGCCATTTCGACAATGAATAACATAGCAACACATCAGAATTGAAAATTTGTTCATAAAACTTTGGTACAGAATGGACAGGGTTTATGTTATTTTTTGTCAATTTTTACCCATTTTAGTTATAATAATTTATTTTTCTCTTCTTAATTTTAGCATGTTTTTCTTTATATGTATTAAAAAAAAATCTAAAAGCAACAAAAAAATCCACACATCTCCATTTTTTAAAAAAGAAGTTGTCGCAACCAGTTGGATACCTTAACTACTTGTGCACTTTATTCTCATTCCATGCCTTCCTATATTCACTATTTAGTAGTCATTATCTCGTGGGACGATTGTTGATGAATTCGGGTCTTGAAGTTGAGAATCTCCCAGTAAGCCAAATAATGATAGTAATTGAAAAGTAGAACTTAAGACATTTTTTTTTAACTATCCATCCCATTCTGTTAAATTATAGATTAATTTTAAATGAATAAAGGATAAGAAATATAAATTTTAAAATATTTTTGTGTTTTGGACACTTTATACACCCCAAAAATTAATGTAGAATTCTGGTAAAGCAATTCAATTTTAAAATAAAAGTTGAATAATATTAATAAATTAAATGTAAAAAAAACTTTTTAAGAACAAGCTTTTATTTAAACGCGCTAAAAAGAATAAAATATAACTTTTCCTTTAAAACTTTTTTACTATCAACTTATAACGTCATTACACAATTTATATGATATAAAAGCTTGTCGCAATATTTAAGTACTCATATTTACTTAGTTTGAATTTTTAAAAACCAAAATCAATCAGGTCAAGTTATTTATTTTATTTGTTTATCTACACAGGTAAATCTCGCGACAAGCTTTTATATCATATAAAATTGTGTAATGACGTTATAAGTTAGTTGATAGTAAAAAAAGTTTTAAAGGAAAAGTTTATTTTATTCTTTTTAGCGCGTTTAAATAAAAGCTTGTTCTTAAAAAAGTTTTTTTACATTTAATTTATTTTTTACTTTTTAGTTATCGCTGGACAGGTTTCTCAGCCTGTTCAACTCATTGAACGCTGGTTCGCCATCCCTGGTTTAGCTGAATTAATTCTCGCAAAATGGGTATTAGACTAAAAACACAATTTTTTTAAATCCGTAATTTTTAAGCAATTTTTTCAATCTTCATGCAGATTTTGGCTAACATTGTTCTACACACGAAAAAAAAAGGTTTAGTGAGATTATCTTCATAAATGACAAAGTTATTAAATGTTTAATTAAAATTTTGACTATTTTTGAAAAACTTAAAGAATATATTATTTATTTGAAATATTTTGAAGATAAGGGATGTATTTCTCTAACATATTAGAAGAAAATTTGAATTGTTTATTAAAAACTTCAAAAGGCGTTTAAATATTTGTATTAATCAATAAAATGCTTAAGACTAAAAAAACGCATTTTGTAATCAAAAAAGAAAGTTTTATCAAATAATGATAATTTTTTGCTGGACATTGAATATCTTCTACGTAAGAATCTATTTTTTTTTAATTGCTCAGATCATCTTTAGAAACTTGATTTTGAAAAAATCAATAATTAAATTCAAATAAAATTAACAGATTCTATTTGTAATTAAATTTAAGGACACATGTCGTAGTGTGTGTTTAGATTACTGGTGATAAAATGAGGTATATTTAAATTACTCGTAGGCTTAAAATTAGAAAATTTCTTTAAAAAATTACTTCATTTTATTGTAAAATTATTTTTTTTAATCGAAAATATATTGCATTTCTAGATAATATTTTTCTCTTATTGTTTTCCTAGCGGATTCCTTTTTGATGGGTAAGATACATTAAAAAAATGATCTTTCCGATTCTGTAATTATTTTTTGTCTGAGTTTCACAGATTAAAGATAGATAAATTATTTAAAGAATTTCTTCAATACTCATCTCAGTTTAACTTGGCAGCGTTGAGAAAGGTATACAATGTACCAATCTACTTGAAAAATAGCTCTACTTTTTTGTTTTGAATTTAAATCCAAGGAAATAGATAGAAATTTGTAAAAAAATTGCATACGTTGTAGAAATTAGATTGTTTTTACGTTCTAGAAACGTAATTATTTTTTAGACAAAGTTAATTAATACTGTCAATAGCGCAACGTTATGAAATTCCAGTTTGGCTGAAAACCGATTTTCGACGCCAACTTTTGTCATTGTTGTAACAATAAAATTATTACAACAATGCAGATATATCCAAGTTGGCGCCCAAAACTAGTTTAACGTTTTTAATTAATATCTTTTTATTAATTGCAATATCGGAATATAAATGGTCAAAACATGCATTGTCATCCAAACTAAACGTGTATACAAAATTTCAGCTCAATGGGAGGAAGATATCAGCTTCAAAATTGAGTTGCAAGATTCCACCCGAACAAATTACATACATACATACATACATACATACATACATACATTGTAAGTTAAATAAAAGCTTTTAAAAAGAATCCATCTTCTCAGAAATTAGGCCATCTCAGGTGGGATTCGAACCCATGACCTTCGGATGAGGTCGAACGTGCTATCCATTACGGCACAGGGACGCAACGAGCGGTTTTCCTCTCTATATATGCTGTTGGACTATTATTTTTGTTTGTTACTACTTATTAATTTTTTTTAATTCAATTAAAGAGTTAATATTTGAAATAACTATATTGACATCAAGTGTTATCCACTACCAGTTTTTAAAAAGTATCTAAACTTGAATGGATGAATAGAAAGTATTTTATTAACGATTAAAAATTTAAACATATATAAAGAGAAAAAGTAAACTTTTTGTGTAGAAATTGAAAAAAGAAATACTCTGAAATTATTATAGTATGTATAAAGATAATCATGTTAGTTTACTCATTTCATTTTGCTTTCATTTAGTCTTTCCAGTATTAAAAATATCACATGCTATTCTTTTTATATATCTAAGATCCTTTCTTTTTTTTTTATTACTTTATTCAGAAAGACTATTATTTTCTATCTGTTCTATTTTTCCAGTGAGGCCATGATCACTTTTTTGAAATTAATTATACAAATATGAAAAATTTCAACTTGCTGCATTTAAACTAGACACTGAACAGATTTGTTGGATGTAGTTTTGAGAAAATATTTCTCTTATGTATAGCATTAATGTCTAAGGAAAAATAACGATAGGCACCACTTTGACTGTCACGTAGAGTGATAATTATAATTTGTGGTCAAAATATAAAACAACACGAGGGTTATCGGTGACGGACCTCATAATTTTGAATCTTTGTCGAGTGACGACATCCGAGCTGGCGCCTCTTCTCTAACTACCACACCATGTCAACAGGAGGACGTTTGAGTCTTGAAGTAATTAATGTGCATCATCTCCTCTACACAGCGGGTCTTCAGCGGCACCAGGATTCGAACCCTTGACAAGTAAGCCGTAAGTTCATGACTATAACCTCAGGGCTACCACGACCACGAGCATCACGTATAACTAACTTGAGGTACAATTGTAATGCTTGTCGGTTCCTGCTTCCCTCTAATCCCCATTGTCTACTCTTTGACCCGGCTAGACGTGTTGGAAGAACTGAATAATCAGTCGACATGATTCACTCTAATTATTTTATTGACACAAAATATCAAACAAGCACAATAATAATCTAACTAAGAATAATGATCTGCAAGCAGGGCGCGAAGGTGAGACTCGTTAGCCTAGGGATAATATTATGGACCCTCAACTGATTCCACGATAACCTATACAAGCTCAATATCAACTACGCCGCGTACTAATAAGCTAAACTTCTATTTTCACATACCTGTACTCATGGGAAGTTCTACTATTGAGGCCTTGAATGGTAATCTTTAACTGGATTCAATCACCTCCGAGGAATCCTCTCTTGGAGTTCTTCAATTCATACTTTTATTAACTCAGATTTACACTTAATAAATTCACGATCCTCCACTCACCAACTAACTCTAAAACTCGCGAATACAGAATTTATATAACATACTTAATTTGCATAATCACGTTTTCTTCCTTCGGTGCAAGTTGGTTGGTAAAACTATTTCCTCAGAAGAGTTCCCAAGCTGTTAGTCATAGACGCGTATAGATCAGACACAATGATGGAGACTACATAATGTATCACTTCTTGAATTATTTACATACAAGTACATATTATTTTTTTCAACGATGCCACATAAACCAATTTACCTCAAATTGATTTTCATTTTTGTTTTACTTTTTAGATTAAAAAATCTACTAAACACCATTTAATAAAAGAATACTTAACGTAAATTATTAATAAAAAAACACATAAAAATGAACAAATTCATAAAAAAACAACAAGATCTTAAAAAAATGAGGAATGAGATTTCTGGTTAAAACCGCAAGGATTTAAGCTCCAATCATCCCACGTTATTAATTTCCTCAATTTGTAAGTTTATTATAATAAAAAAAGACCATAATCGTATACATTTATATAACAATATTAGAAGAGAAAATAAAAAAAAAAGTAACGATACCTTACAAAGTTTTTTTTTGTTTAGGTTTTATTCAGCTCATGTGGAAATGGTTTATTGTCGCAAAATAATAACTCTTGTACGATTATTTAAAAAAGAAATAAATGTTGCTATTGCGTGACTTAGAGAGCTATTAATCTTCATTCTGAAGATAGCCCATTTATGTTTCACTCCATCTTTCTTTAAAAAAGTACGCAATAAAAATAGTACTAAATCTTGAAAAATGGAGAACTGGTGTGTATTTTTAGTCAAGGAGAGTTTTATTCAATATTATCGCTAATGAGAATACCATTTTCTTTATTAATTCTACTTTTATATTTACAATATATGGATGATGTTAAATAGAAAGAAAAAAAAGAACGAGTCTTACAGTAGTCGCATATGATGTGTAACATCTGACACGTTATCGTGGTAAATACGCAATAGTAACTTAAATCCTGAAAAAAAATGAATCGGGTATGATTGGAAATAATTTTCTATCGAATAATTATATCATTATTAAAATTTTATTTAATTAACCCAAGGAGTAATGCAAAATATTTTATCAAAAATAATTATTCTTGTTCAATTTGGGGAAAAGCGAAAACACACGCACACGATAGAATTATGATGACTAAAATATGACACAAACACTTGTGATTTCAAAGTATTTAAAAACTATTGAAAAACAGCGTCAATAACAGTACCACTGTTAGTTGTCGAAACATTTCGATTTGTATTCATTTCGAACTTGAGTTCCTCATTCAAAAAAACTATGAGCGGACAATCGTAAAGTTGCCTGACTGACAAATAGATTTGGTAAAGCAGTAGTTGGGTAGGCCGTTGATGTTTGTGAGAGAATTGTGTTCGGTGCACGTGCCCGAAAATCCCTGCTGGGTTGAGTTGAATTATGTGCAATTCTTTTCGGCTGTACTCTTCCAGTTTTTAATTTTTTCTTCACGTTTCTTTTGCCGAAAATCTCGCATATATTCTGCTCTGGATTTACCCGTCTCTGCAAATCACAAAAATTTAATTAGCTTGGTAAATGCTTAAATATTAGAAATATTAGAGAAAATCAAAATTACATGTGTAATTAATTAGTTTTTTTTAATCACAAGTAAAAATATCATATTGACAGGGACAGGAATTAACCTCAAAGTATGAAAAAGATATACATTAAAGTATTTATTCGAATAATTCCATATTACTCATTCGTACTCTTTTAAGAATAATGAACTTTGTCAGACACTTAACAGTTTATTTAAATATTAATGTAGTTTACACATATTAATATAACCTCTGATTTCATACACAACGAGCCCTGAGACTTTAACAATTGAGCGTAAGAATCGCAAGTTTATCCTGTATGAAGTCCAATAATACTTGCTGGTATGTGCGAGGAGGATTTAGAGTCAAGAAAACGAAGCCGAGTTTTTGAATTCGAATATTTTGAAATGGTAAACTTAACAACATAAAAAAGACTGGCCGCTATATGACTACTAAAGTTAGACCCCACGTGGTTATATCTTTACAAGATCCAGCTAAAGGACTTAGCTTCTTCTCTGACCCTATAGTAAGAAAACAAAACAAAAGCAAAGATCCCACGGCGTAGACCGCTCGGGGGGGGGGGGGCTCTTGAATGAAGGAGAAAAACACACAACTTCACTGGGAGGGTACGGAAAATACGCCGCCAAGCGTGCTGATTGGTCAAATCAAACAGCGTTCGCCTCCCCGACTTCCTGTTACGCATTTCCGTCCCTTTTCACGAAATCACTCCAACAAATATCCAGCAACCGAGAGTAAAGATGTTACACATCAAAAATATAATTCAAAATTTTTTCGTCATAATCCGGAATCTAATTGTTTTTTACTAAAATTATTTGGTATTAGGCTTAGTTTAGTATTCGAATTTAAGAGAATATCGAAGTGTTATAATGTTTCATTAGATATACGTTTTTTACTGAAATGTATATAAATTAAGTTTTTGTAATATGTAACTGCTCTATAAAAGTTAAAATTCTTGCAAAATAATAAATTGAAGTATCATAAAACATAAGCTATTACAGCAAATATTTTTCCAAATTACGTAAAATATGTTTCAATGTCGAAGTTTGGGATACAACAATATATATAATTCATTAAATTAATTTCCTTCTATTGTTCGAATTCTATTATTCTTTAATTCTATTCATGTTGTAAAAGTCAAAATTCCAAGAAAAAATAAGTTTATCTCTTGCTTTGAGTAATGTATAACAGTACTTCATTGTAATGTATAACAGTTTCTGCAAAATTTAGAAATTCACTTTCAGATTTATTGCCTATGTTACGCCAAATACCTTTTAATAGATTTTATTTCGAACCTTAATATAAGACTTTGAAAACTTTGAAACCAAAAACACTAGAATCGGTCTATTTTCATAATGACTGGTACTTCTAATTAATTTGTATTACAATCTCGCAATTAACCTATTTCTTTTGCAATTATTTTTTAAATCGTTTGCAGTTATTTTTTAATCCATTTAAATTTCTACATAATTTTTCTTGTTGTAAACATTTTAATATTCTACAGTGGCAACCAAAGTAAAAATCTATCCATTTCATTTTTAGATTTTTTCCTCTTATCTTTAAAATGTACTTACTCTGTGTTAAATAAATTATAAAACTTGTTGCGCGAATCAAATTGAATTAGACTAATTCAGATCACACATTTATTTTATTCATAAAATTGTTCTATATATATATTGAATCATTAGCTCGAATAAGACATAAATTATATAAATATAAAAGTTGATCGAAAAATATTTCATACCATCTCACATTTCTTTGTATTTTTAGTTATTGAGTTGGAGACGTGTCCATTCAAAAATTTAAAACTCCCTTTTATCTGAGAAAATAATTTTTTGAAACTGTGAACTTAGATACATTATTAAACAAAATGAAAATATTAAATACTTATAAAATTAATTTTATTTACTATAGTAATTAATTGAACCGTAATTAACAGACGCATAATGTCATAATTATATTTCAGTATACTAAAATTATTCAATAAAAATAAAAGAATAATATACTAATTGAAGAACCGACGTCGAAAAAAACTAATTTTGAGTGAAACAATTTTTATTGGCAACAAAATTATATTATGTTTGTAATGCATGAAAGAGAATTTACAATAAACATAATTCCCTTTAATAGTTTTTCTATTTAAAGTATTCAAAGTAATTTTTTTTTCTCGTTGATAAATAATTGATAAAATATTCAATCATTTTCATTTGAAAAAGAATTTAAAAATAAATGCATACTATTGTGAACAAATTTTGATTCATATTTCGCATAATTGTTGAAAGAAGTAAGTTTTTATTGAAAGAAAATTAATTAATGGTTCCCCCCTTTGATAATGTTAATGGAAAAAAATGAGAGAAATGTGAAATTATCAAAAAAGACTAACATATTTATAAAATAAACTGAAGTGCAATTATTCCATCCAGAGTAACTTTGTCAAAATGAAATGCAGAATAAAAGAAGAAAAAATTCAATGTTATGTAATTCCTTTCAGTTATTCTTTAATACAAATTAATTAATAAGGTTTTACATTGTTCCAGAAAACAGATTTCTCTTATCAAAGAAATGAAAATGCTAGACCATCCATTTAAGCAAAAAACAACTTTATTTTGTTTCGTTGAATGCAAGTTAAAATAAATTATTTAATCAAATTAAGAATTGATTAAAGAAACACTTGTTCGTGAAAAAACATAACGGGATAAATTCAGAGAACCTATTAACTTTATTAAATTAAAATACATAAAAAATGATTTAATCCAATAATATGCATTTTAATTTGTTGATGGCATGAGAAATCATTTTTCTACCAACACAAACAAAATAAGAAAATAAAGAAACATTTAAAAAAAAGTTTTTATAACAAATGGAAAGTGCATGGAAAAATGATTTTAAAACATTAAATGCTAAATTTAAGACAGAATATTAATGGAATATTTTTGAATGTAAAATTATTTCCCTCAGTAAATAATTCTTACATTTCCTTAATGCAAGAGTGGGCAACTTCTTTTAGCTCGCTTGGCCCATTGTGGAAGGGCAACAACTTTTAAATCTGTTTGCATTCTTAATTTTAAAAAATAATAAATATAAACTAAACAAAATAGTAGCAGTTCATTTATTGTGCTGATTTCATTTTATATATAGCTGTAGATGAAAGCACATTTAATTTTCGAATCAGTTTAATGAGACAAATGAACCCTGTCATACTTTTCTCCCATCTTTTTTAAAATCAGGATGGAGATTGCTTGTTGAAATTCTCTTCACAGTTTATGCCAGCTAACTTGTATCTATATTTGCTCTTGCTGATTTTCAGACAAGAAAAACTTTGCTCACAAATATATATCAACTCAAATCTATATAAAATTTTCCAGCAATTTTCTTCATTGGAACTTTTTCAGCTAACAAAAGTTTGTAAAAGTCAGGGTCATAGCATTAAACATTTCCTCTACATTGTGATTTGATTGCAAGTCAAGCTGCAGCTCTTTAAGGGCTGTATCAATATCAGCAGTGATGGGATAACAGAGCAAATTGAATTTAGACTCAAATTTCTTAAAATCCTAAAATCTTCTTGTGACCACGTCTTCCGAACTCTGTAGAAGATCTCTCAGTAGAAACACTTTCAGGTACTTTGTTTTCCTAATAGTGAATAATAAAAGACGAATCTCTTTGATCGCACACAAGAAATAAATCTATGTTCGATGAGGATTTCCTGACTGTCTTAACGAGCCACAGAAAATCTCTCTGTGAGCTTCTATTTGCCCATCTCTGCATTAATTTCTTATTTGAACGAATTTTTATTCTATAATGATGCTATTTGCCAGCTGGGTGGCGTAGTTGGTAAAGAGCTGGTCTTAGCCTTGTACGCCTAAGTTTGCGGGTTTGACCCCGGCCCATGTCGGTAGATTTTCATAATGTAAAAAATCGACACCATTTATGTCGTATAAACATACATATGTTAAAGATCTCTAGAGTGCTTGTTTGGCTTGGATGCTCTAAGAGAATTATATTTCTTGTACAGGGGTGGGATCAACCTAGATGACCTCGTGGGCCGCTTTGGAAAGACATTATATTCCCGCGGGGCACATATAAAAATAACTATCTTTATGTTAGATTTGGACTTATATTGCAAACATTCATTGGAGTGAACATTTAGAACGGAATGAATTACTATTATTGTATTCATTAGTTTCCACGTATACAAACATAGATAATGTAATAATAATAATAATGCAATAATCAAATATGGCTAGTTCTAGCAATAATCAGCGCAATAAAGTTACAGGAATCAAACGTGATGCTGCGGGGGGGGGGGTCGCTTCAATGTAATAATGCTCACTTTTAAGTATATACAAAAACAGAAGCGATGTAATAAAATAGAATAAAATTATGAGGTACATTTGACACAAAACACTAGACTGAAAACAAAAACATTGCACAATATAATCGTATTTTGTAAAGTTATAATGAATCCCGAGGACAAGAGGTCCCCGGGCCGTGAATTGGCCTCTCCTGTTCTAGTGCAATTTCGCATCGACAGAGCTCAGGTGTCTCCCTCTAGGAAGGAAACTGGACTTCAAAATTACACTGTGGCAATTGGTATCTACCTTATGATGCCCCACAAAAAGGTAATACCAGCTCGCGGGGAATGTATTGGGTCTGCGATCGTAATTACCAATCCGCAGCCTCATTTGAAAGAAAGAAAATAACAATGAAACAACGTTCCAGAAAGAATAATATCTAATTAGTCACCAAATATATTTTATGGTCATTAATTTTAACTTCTATCAAAATTTTAAGTTAAAAAAATTAAAGATAAAAACCGTACTGTGTCCTACTTGAAAGTAATGATAAAATAAATAAAAATGACTTAACTATGCAAGAGTGTAAACTATGAAAAATATAAAGCGAACTCATATATTGTAATAAACATGCCATAAGAGTGTCTGTTTCCTTTGAGAAACTTAGGTAATCTATTAATTTATTTCAACTGATTTTAAAGAAATAGTTTTATTTTATTGATAAATCACATACAATTGGCTCTTTGCTAAATCTTAATTATGCTTTCAAGTTCTTTCGCTTAAATATTCTATCTATAAATACTTAACTACGCATACATTTCAAAGGTTAATACATTTAATAGAATTTCCATCATCAAAATATTTTGAATAATGCCTAAATGAATTTCTTGTATCATATATATATATAATATATTAATGCTTCATCGTAAATAAAGCATAATATTATTTTCAACATACATACGAACTTTTGTATTTTTCAAAGTTGGATTTTAGAAGAAAAGTGAAAATATTTTAAAGTAAAAAAATATATATAAAGTTTGCTAATTTTTTTACACAATTTTTAACTTAGGTTCTTGTAAATCAAAGATTATTTAGAATTAATATATTAAAACAATTACAAAATAATTCAATATTAAATATATTTTTAATCCATAAAAACATTATCAAAAATATTCAAGAATTATACCCAATTCAAAGTTATTTCTTAAAATGTTTGTAGCAAAATCAAGTATCATCATTAATCGATAAAACTCATATATTTTTACACAGCAAAGAATCTACAACCCCCTTTTTACGCATAAAAAGTGATATTCTTAATAATATACTACTCGTATACTTAAGAAAACGTTTGTTGTTAAGGGGAAAACTTTAAATTACTTTTTTATTCTTTGTCTTGAATTTATCAAGATAGAATTAAGTTAATTTGGCTTTCGAACAAGTTACATTTTAAAAGATTTCGGAACAAAAAGTGGAAATACAATTAAATTATGCATTTTTTCAGTACAGCAAATAGAATTTTCTGGAGAAAACTTCACAGTAGTATCTACCTAAATGCACTCTTTTCCGGAAAGAAAAAAAATATTTACAAAGATAAATTGTAAAAGCAGTATACATAAGTTGTTAAAGATATTTTTCTGAAGATATTGGATTATTGAATCTAGGGCCTTAGAAATACATCATGCAGTTGATTCTCATCTTATATGTTTTTTTTTTTCACAAACGTAAAAAGCATATTTATAGCAAATTCTTCTTTCATTATTTCTGTAAACATTAGTAAAATGTCCCTCTAAGCTTAATCCTTTTAAACAAAGATACGCATTTTAAAATCAAACTTTTTCTTATGTTTAGCATGCTATCGGCTAAATTGAAATATCTATAATAGCAAATATACAGTTTTATTTATTTTTTTCTTCATTTAATTTTCATTAATTAAATATATCATTTCTTCTGTAGAATTATTTTGTATTCTGAGAAATAATATTTATTTCACATACATCGTATCACATTTACATTTGCTCATTCACTTCCAAGATCTAAAATCTCAACAATGTAATCATTAACAGGATAAAATACTTCGATCCACATAAGCAGCGAAGGTTATAAATCACTACAAAGAGTTCCGTTGAGCAGTTTCTTCAATTTTATCAATGCCATTGAACTGCATCTAGGAAATATTTAAACCCTCCATAAATATTATTCACAACATTTTATTTTCAATGTTAATTCCGAATAAGAAGATGGCAACAGACCGTGGCAAAGAATAGAGACGACCACACACCCGAATTCCAAAGTGAAAGGAATAAAAAAAAATGACGTAGTCCGAAGTATATAAGTCAAATGACCTATGAAAAGAGTCATCATTTGTCAAAGTACCTTCTGCTCTTATGGATTACATGAAGAACTTAGTGATATTAGTAAGTACCCACCGATTCCTATAATTTTGAAGCAAGTTGAAACGTGTCGTAATTGATCCTCAAATATCAACACAGATTTAAAAGATACCTATCTTAAGATAAATATTATTGAAACAAAATTTAAAATATTTTTCTTTTAATTAGAGTATTGAATTCTTAAAAAAGTATACAGAAAATCATTGATTAAACAAATTATAAAGATTATTGAATTGGCTTTAGAGTTGTAAAAGTACTTTTAAAATACTTATACTAATATCTGAGTTACTCGTAATATTATATTATGATTATATATATGTGTGTACATGTATAAAGTTTTCAAAAAGAACAAAATTCGAATACTAATTACTTATTACAATTCTTAAGCACCTTGCATGCATTCTAAAATATCCCCCCCCCCCGTGAAATACTTTAACACAATATTTAAATTAAGAGTTCGATATGAATAATAATTCTACCATTATCTACTAAAAGGTTTAGTATTGTGTGGGAAATCAAACAAAATCTTGGTTCCCTTCCATGATTGTTTGATTGATTAATTGTTTACTGCAGCGTTTCTCAAACTTTGGGGAGCGCACTACCCTAAGGGCGGGATAAACCTACATATAGTATATCGAAAAGTCAAAACAAAAGATTATTTTAAAAAATTATTAATTTACTGAAGCCAAATATTCTGACATAATAAAAAATAAAATACACATTTATACTGAAATAATATAGCATTGATAAATGTAAACTAATTATTGATAACAGTATTGATAAATGTATTAATAATGCACAATGTATTTGATAATTAAGTTAACAATATCAAGTTAAGAACAAGTTTAATAATTACCAGTGACCCCATGGATATGTCATTAAGTTATATACAAAATTTAATACTTATTTTGTTAATTTGTAAGGCTTATAATTAAAATCATATTTTAGATTTAGCGTCAAAGTTTATTACTATTAAATTCAAAAAATTGCTATTGTATGGGGGTGCTATTGTATTGTATTGCTATTGCACGATGAAATTATGATAGAAAATTGGGTCGAAAGTATTGAAAGTTTGAGAAGCACTGGTTTACTGACATCACACTTGAGCTATTGGCAATGAACCTTATAACTTTGAGTCCCCATTAAGTGACGATCTATGGACTTCAGCATGCAAGCCACACTCCCTAAGTTCCGCACCTCTCAAAAGTGAAAATTTAGAGCACCGGTAAGAATCTTGATTTAACAACAATAGCCAGTCTACACGTAGGATCTGGTATTGCGTTGTAGTGTAATATTAAAAAGCTATCTTTCAAGATAATTAACCATTTTTATATGTATTCTTCTCTTGTTGAATTTGTAAAAAAAATATGTTGAGATTATAATAGTATCGACATTATTTCATGTAAAATCACTACTGATAAAATATTATTCTGTAAGCTGCCAGATTATAATGTTTATATCAGTTATAAGCTTT
>BMAO01026630.1:0-17483 GCA_019973975.1 Trichonephila clavata
GAGGAAACTGGATTGCAGCGGAATGGAACCATGTCGTCTTTAGTGATGAATCCAGATTCAATCTCAGCAGTGATAACAACCGTGTTCGTGTATGGGGACCCCCTGGTGAACGCCTCAATCCTGCCTTTGCTTTACAGCGACACACCGCTCCCACAGCTGGTGTGATGGTATTGAATTGACATTGCCCACAATACACGGTCACCCTTGGTATTGATCCATGACACCATGACAGTCCACCCTGGCATCCTGGAACCACATGTGTTTCCACTCATGCAACAGCTCCCAGGAGCCATTTTTCAACAAGACAATGCTCGGCCTCACACGGCAAGGATGTCACAAGACTGTCTCCACACTGTTACAACCCTTCCGTGGCCTGCACAATCCCCAGATTTGTCTCAAACCGAGCATATCTGGGATCATTTGGACGGCGAGTTGGGCATCCCACGAGTTTGAACGAACTAGAGGCAAGGTTACAACAAATATGGAACGAAATGTCAAATCATACAGAACTTGCATGCCTCAATGCTCGATCGTATCGCATCGTGCATTCGCGCTAGAGGGGGTTCAACAGAGTATTAAATCCTCCTTTTTTTTTTGGATTTTTCTCTGAAATAAATGATCCTTTTTTTCTTTTTTCTTTTTTGATTTTCTAATCACTTACTTATATCAAAGTATTCATTACTTTGTGAAATTTTGTTCCATTTTGACGACTCCTTTAGGTGCCTAATTTTTTTGTCCATGAGTGTAGTTTAGGTACAATTTATCGTGTAATTACATAAGATAATGGTTTTTTTTTTACTTTGCTTCTTAATTTAAGTTCCTTATATTATTATGTTTAAATAAAAATTTTGTTGCGGATGTTTTTTCTACAAAACAATAGTTACTACAAAGAAAACACATATAGAAGTACCCAAACGTGTGTAAACTTTGTGCAATGCTAATGGGGCCGCGCAAAACTTTTGTACAAAAACTGGGATCGCCACCCCGAAAAGTTTAAGAACCCCTACTCTCCCGATGGACGTGTACAGCAATTAAAGAGCCATTTATTTAAAAAAGTGCTCAATTGACAATTTAATTGTTCTAGTAAGAACTTTTAAAAATGGTACATATTGTTTTTAATGCCACTTGTCTGATGGGTGGCAGATCAAGGTCTATGAAATTCATCGTGGGTAAAAGTCTAGAGATTTACGCCGGCCGTTAGTCATAGCTTTGAGCATCATACTGGTGACAGAACGATTCAGCTCGGTTCAACCCCAATTTTGAAGAAGAGCAAGCATTCTGAGGAAGCTCATGGGGCACCACCTCTCTTCCCCTCCCACCTACCTCAAAAGAGAACTTTCGACTCTAAGGCTATTCAGAGTAACCTCATTCCACAAAGGCACTATACAAAACTAATACCCATGCCTTCTCTGGGAATCGAACCCAGGACCAACGGCGCAGTAGTCAGCGTCACTAACCACTATACCGTATGGGTGGATTGGTACGTAATTTCAATTGCTGTAAAGAAAATTGTGTGTGCTTTGGAAAAAATAAGAAATTTGGGATAAAAGTTCCAAATACGAAAAATTTTCCAAATAAAAAATAAGTAAAATAAACGCGATTAGAAATTTTAGAAAACAAAACCTACATAGTTTTAAATAAGTATAAAGATTATATAATTCGTTAAAGGAAATGCAGTAATTATCGTCCAAATATTCTTTCCTCCCGGAAGTTGAAAGCTTTTACTCTGATAATCCGCAAACAGATACTTGTAATAACACAATTCCAGTATTCCTACTAATGTTTCCTTAAGAGCCTTTGCGCACATTCTCGAATGGAAGAGACAGGTGAATAGAAAAGAGAACACTTTAAATAGAACACCTTAAAAGAAAATGTAGAGTACTGTAATCTTTTGTGTTAACATTCAATAGTTTTTATTCGGATTCCCTTTGCTCATTTTTATTATATGATCTGTATAATACAGTGGCGTCCTCAGACTACTTTTAAGGGGGAGGTTGTGCTTTTTAAAAAACGAAGACAAAGGCAACGAGATATAATTTTTTCCCCAAAAATTTAAAGGTTTGTTAAAGAGGTTTCAGCCTTTCTGTCTTCTTGTGTACGCCATTGATACAACACCATGATTATTCAAATATGATACCTTATAATCCGGCGTATAAATTGCACTTAATTGAAATAGGATCAAAATTTACTTACCGCATTTAAACGAATCTAAGCCATACCTCAAATTCTCTATAGGTTTTTGTGAAAAAATTTTGTCATTGGTTCTAAGCCGCACTCCCAATTTTCTACACGTTTTTTAGAAAAAATAAAAAAATGTGTAAAAGCTAATCGATATCAGATTGGTAATTTTTTCAAAAAAAATTAATGAGAAATAAAAAGAAGTTTTAGAAAACTAATTTATTTTACCAGTATGCATATGCATATGTCCTTTCAAATGCATACATAAACCTGTAATAAACCATCAGTATTATGTTTACAAAATGATTCGTCACTCCCAGTGTCACAGCTGACATCGAAATTGGTGCCAGCGTTACCTTTTTCTCACATGGTGACGTTTTTCGTGCCATCCATTGCATTTGCTATGCAAACTTTCTTAAGAATGTTTTATAAAAGAATACAAAAGAATGATTAAAGACTGTTGAGCATTTGCAAGCAAAAATTATATCATTTTGTTTCGTCATTCACACATATTTGTTCCATCCGTGTCAAATTCTCAGTGGCCACTGCTCTGTTTCCGTTTTTTTTTTCCTGCATATAAAATTGCCTCCCTTTTCCTACTTGCGTCATACTGAACTCGTCATGATGCTATTACCGATATCTCTTTTTTATGTTTAGGGAATTAAAAGAAAGCGAAATAAAAAAAAGTTCCAAATACAAACAAACAGCGATGTTTAGGATAGACTGAATACGGGAGATAATCTACGGCATGAGATAAGTTGTCAATGCAAGTGACCAGAACGGAGAGTTACATTTTTCCTTTTGAAAGAGGTAGAAACTCAATTTTCCCCATCCAGCAAATGTTTTGCCTTCGATTCAAGACGCACCCGATTTTCAGTAGCATTAATACTGGAAAAATAGTGCGGCTTAGATTCGAGTAAATACGGTAATACACCAGATGTTAAAATAATAACTTAAGAAATAAAGAAAAACTATCATAAAAAATTCACTCGGATCATTTTTCCTTAACGTCCCAAAAAGAAGTATAACTTCAAAAATTAGATCTCCGCATGTGCCTAAAAACTGTTTTATTTAAAAGATATGTTGTTATTGTGTGTTTCAAACCCCCTTGAAGCAGGAAAGCCTACACCAAGTCCATTTTACCTTTCCGCATAAGAATGTCACCAAGCAGGTCTTGATCTCCAAACAGCTGTCTGTCCCAGGGAAATGTGCAGAAGATAATAAGGAGAAGCAGGGAAGAGCAGGGACATGCATCGCGTCATAATAATTTTAATTATCCATATACAATAGACTCCATCCCTGAACTTTCCTCGGATCACAACCCGGTTTTCCTTAATTTTACTCTCTCCTCCCCCATTCATAGTGATAACTCTAGAGCAGTTACCACCTGTTGGTCTAATTACCGAAATATCTTAAAGAACTCCATTCGTCTGTCAGCATTTAAAGGCATTCGAAACCCAAACGACCTAGATTCTAAAATTTCTCTCCTTTCTACCGCCGTGTGCTCCGCCCACTGTCAAGCCTCTAAGCCAATAGAAAACAAGAAGCACTTCTCCACTCCCAAGCATATCCAAGATTTAATTTACCAGAAAAACAAAGCCAAAAGAATATACAACAAAACTTTAAACCCGAATCACAAAACCAACTACAATAGAATACAAGCACACCTCAAAAAAGCACTCAAACAACACTCACATGATTCATGGAACACTAAACTCAAAGCACTCAACACAACAGACAATAGCCTCTGGCAGACACAAAAATTCTTTCGCAAAAAACGCACCAGCATTCCCACTCTCACTAGCTCTTCTGGCATTGCTAGCAGCGATGACCAGAAAGCTAACTTACTTGCTACCACTTTAAAAGATAATTTCACAGAAAATAAAAGGCCTGATGGTGACTACCCTATTGATAAAAAGATAACAAACACACTCGAAAACTTTTTCTCTCACCCCCCGCCCATCCCCATCACCCCCACCAACCCAGATGAAATCACTACTTACATTAAAAAGCTAGCCATAAACAAAGCACCAGGTAAAGACAATATCTCTAATAAAATGGTTAAGCACTTCCCCCTTAAAATTATTCTTTTACTCACCTGCTTAATCAATAAAATTTTAATTCTAAGACACTTCCCAATTAACTGGAAAACCGCAATAGTATTCCCAATTAAGAAACCAAACAAAAAAAGTAGCTCTCCAGACAGCTATCGTCCGATCTCTCTCCTAAGCATTCTCAGTAAAATCACAGAGCACATTATTCTCAACAGACTCATCACATTCACTGACAACACCAACTTCATTAATCCCAATCAATATGGGTTCACCAGGCACCTCTCCACCAATCACCCACTGCTCAGATTAACTGAGAAGATCTCTTCTGGATTTCAGAGAGGCAGGTCCACTGGGGCTGTCTTCCTTGATATCCAGAAAGCCTTCGACAGGGTCTGGGTCAGTGGACTCATTTACAAGCTTATCATCAATAATTTCCCCCCTGCTTTAATTCATCTTATAAATTCCTACCTCGTTAATAGATCATACAAAGTTAAAATCAATGATACCCTTTCCTCCATTTTTCACATTAAATACGGCGTTCCACAAGGAAGCCTCCTTGGTCCCATTCTATTTAACATTTACATTAATGATATCCCAACACACCCTCAAACTATCACTAACATTTATGCAGATGACACCTCTATCTCAGCTACATACAAAAATCACGACACCATCACCAAAGCACTTAACGCACATCTTCATTTACTAGAACAATATTTTAACACATGGAAGATCAAAATTAACGTAGACAAGACAGTCGCAGTCCTTTTCACAAGGAGAATAAAAGCCTGCACTCCTCCTACCCTATATTCCACACCACTACACTGGTCTCAGAGTACAAAATACCTAGGACTAATCCTAGAGAAAAATTTAACATGGAGACAACACATTTTACATGCGCGTGATAAGTTCCGGAATGCTTTACGCTCAATTTACCCCCTAATTTGCCGGAACTCGAAAATGAATATTTACAATAAAGTACTTCTCTACACTGCTGTTTTGCGGCCCATCCTATCTTACGGTTGTCCTGTGTGGGGATACGCAGCTAACTATCACATAAAAATGCTAGATACAGCCCAAAATTCTATAATTCGAAGTATTACTAAAACCTGCAGCTATACCAGAAATAAGAATATTTATAAAGTACTTAAAATCCCAACCTTCAAAGCTCATATTCAAAACCTTGCCAAAAATTTTTTCGAAAAACTACCTGATACCAATAACTATAACATGATTCACCTTGAGCAATATGACCCCAATATCAACAGCAAAAGGCCCAGAAGAATCCTTCTGGACTCCTACAACCCACCTTAAATTTATCTCAGAGTCATTCCCTTATGGAGAATGACCCACTTTACTCTTATTTTTCCCCCCCTTTTCATTTTATTCATTTCCCTGCTTAACTTTACTTTTTAAATTCTCTGCGCATCCACACAGGCAACCTTTCAATATTTTAATTCTTAGCAATATCCCATTTCTATACTGACACCAGGAAAGCAGATAGAGAGCTAGCTCACCTCCATTAAACACTCACAGACGCGGCCCTTCAGAAACGCCCACTGCCAAGCCACTCCCACCTACATCCCTCTCAACCAATCAGGACAATCTTCCATCATGAAGGCCCTTCAACGAAAAGGCCCTTTACATCAAGTATGGGACGGAGGAACGCTTCGCGTTCCAGTTTCCCAAAGATGGTCAGCTATTATTATTATTAGAGCAGGGACATAAAGACTTGACCCACTGCACAAAGGTCATACCACGCAGGTGACCGCTTCTAAAGCACATATATAAAAGCATTGCACATGTACATTTCAGATTCTTCGAGTTAAAAAGAAAGGTGTTCGTTATGCGGTGAATATATCTAAAACTACTTAAAAACTGTAGTTTGAAAGTATGGGTGTGAGTTATACGCCATATTATACGGTTATTCTTTCATCAATGAATTTAGATGCGTAATTTTACAAATTGGCAATTTTTAACACCTTTTAAAATCAGTAGAACTGGGGGAAAATATTACTCCAGCTTTTTCTTGTAAAGTCACCATATCACGCTAGCAGGCACCAGCATTTTGCAGGCACAAATAAACATAATAATAATAATAAAAGATTTTAAAAGCCTGTTCTTAATTTTTTATTTTTGCAGAAAAAACGTATACAGTAAGAACAAATAAAGCTTACATTCCAATGCTGAAATAAAATTTTAGAGTCAAATTAAATCAATGAAACATTATATCAAAAACCTACACACTTCCCAGTATTAGTGAATGCTTTTATTCGTGGGTTCCAAGCACAGAGAAGAAATCAAAAATTCTTCGCGAATGATGCATAATATTAAAATAATAAATATTACGAAAGCTATTGTTTTGATGCTGCAACGAAAAATTTATTAAAGAATTACATTAAAAAAAATAACAACCAAAAATCTCCCCTGAAAATCTCTATTCACATTTTTAAATTAATAACTGGGCAAAGACAATACGAAGACTTGCATCGTAGAAAAAGACACATAAGCCAAACCATATAAACAAGGGTGATGAAATATGACTGTCTTTTATAAAAATTATTTTTAGTTATCGTCTGGCAGTCACATTGAATTCGTGAACGTTACATAAATATAAGCGAATTTCCAATGGTTGTCTCAAATCTACGCCATTTTTTTAAAATAGAATACACAATAAAATATATCCTAAATTTAATATGAGATAGTTGTGTGTGTGAATCTTATTTCCGAAGCATATTGATAAATTTGCGGTTTTTCAGATGCTTACAAAATACAAAAATTACCAATCTGCAGCCCCATTAGGGAAAATTAATTCCTTTTTTAAATTGAGGGTTGTTCGAAATGTAACAAGTTTTTTCTTTACGTTCAACTCTTTTAGAAGCATTCTATTAATACGATACACGTAAATAGGTTAGTCTAGATCAGTGATGGGCAACCTATGGCACGCGGTACAATTCTCTTGGCACACTCTCGTACTACTCTACAAATTTATCAGTTTTTGAGTGGAATAGAAGTAGATAAATTTTTATCGCCCAAAAATCTTCAGAATTACGAGGGGAAAAAACGGAAAGATAACTAAAGATAAATTTACAGCTACCTTGCAAATTGGTGTCTAAGTAGAAATTCTTTGCTCATATGGAAAATATGCCGAATCGGCAAAGAAGTTGGTTCCCAACTGAATGCTCAGAATCATGTCAAATTGAAAATCACAAATTTTAACCCTGATTTTGCGACATGAAAGTAGAGTGGTGCAAGTCCAAGGTTCGCATTATAAATTCTTTATTTATCTATGGTGAAGGGTATATGCTGTTTATTTTTATGTTAAGAAATATCTTTATATGATGCAAAATTAAGAAAAATAAATTTGTTATTCTAAATTTTGACCTTTTTTTCTGCATGCATTTTCGCGGGAATCGAATTGTTTCAAACATATCCTACTGTGTGGCACGCTGAATCATTATTGGTAGATTGGTTTGGCTAAAACGATCTAGATTCAAGAAGATAGATAAAAATTTTAAGCAATTAACAAAATAATCTTAAGAATTCATGATGGAGTTATTAAATAGTAAATTAAATTAATATTGTGTAGGAAATGTTTTATTGTGCAAACGTAATTTTAATCATGTAACAAAAACAAAACAAAAAAATGTAAAACTGTGGTAACAGCCATTTTTTGAACAAAATTGCTCACCAAAGTGAAAACCATTATTCAATATATATACATAATTCTAAAAATTTTACCTACAGCAACCAACATTTTTTTTTATGTGGCAGTCAGTTTAAAATTTTTTTAAATGTTCACAATGAGCAAGGACTCAAAATAGTTTTGATTCATTTTAAAATCCCCACAATGTCCTTTTTCCAACTTTAAATATACCTCCTCCCAGTGGCGTAACGGAAAATAACTGTGCTTCCCCCGCAAGGTCAAGTTTTAGGCCCCAAGCCGGATCTTTCAAAGGATTACAAAACTAACATAATGTACCTTTACACATCACGTAAAAATATTTAAACATTAAACTTATAACTGAATACAAAATCAACCTGAGTCTGAGTAAACGAAGTAAATAACGTATAACATTAAAGAGTATTTATTAAAATGGGAAATTTAACAACAGTCGAAAGATAACCTGGTAACTTAAATAAAAACAATACACTAAGAAAGACACGAAAACGTACAATAATTTTCAATTTCAAATTTTTACGAAAGAAAAAAGGAATCGCTTACCTTATTTTTCGTTTCTGAATCCTGGGATGAGCTTGATCTAAAGTTCGATTATATTCTAGCATAAATGCTGCCACTCTTCAAAATGAGAGTTCTTTGTATGATGCAAAAATGATTTAATGAAAAAAGAAATAAAAAACTGATACATTCCGCGTCCTAAGACAGACACAACTTCTATTACTAATACACAGACTAAAAGAAAATTTGTTCTCTGAAATCTGTATCCCTGGGCGCACCTACATAATGCGCAAAATCACTACTATTCAAGTCTGTTTCTTCGTTTTCATCTTCCAGCTCCTTTTCTTTAGGTAGTGTCCTTATTAGCTGAAGTGTCCAAAATTGTGAATTAATTTACACTTACATGATTTGTTCATCAGGTTCCCTGGCATTACTATTACTAGCACTTGCACACAAGATTATGTACTTGCAGATATTAAAAAATTATCCAATTTTGCTATTAATATTATACTCCGTTTCCTTTGGAATTTTTTTTTTTTTTTAACTCTACTCATTTTAGGGCAGCGTTACTTCTTGTCTTATTAACAAAATACCATTTTTTGAACCAGAATATTTAATTCCGATAAAAAAAAAAACCCAGCTCTAATATTGAAAGCGAGATGGAAATGTTTTAATAGTAAGGGAACACACATGCTATATTTCAGTGCATTGAATATAAAAATAGGGAAAAAAAGTTGTTTTAAAGGCAATTTTGTTAAACGTTTCTCATTATACATTATTTGATTAAATACTCATAAATCTAAAGCAAAAAATAATTGAAAATGCTCTCTGCTTTTCCAAGTATCGTAATACTATTTAACGTAAAAAAAAGCATAACAAATGTACGTTATTTACGACTTCGCTAAATGAAAATGAAATGCGGGGGGGGGGGGGATTAAAGTTGCCAATAAGTTACTCTGTAGCTTCGGTTAAAAAGAAAAATCATGTGTTTTTTTTCTCTCTACAGTTAATGTTAAGTATGCTATAATAATAACAGTGATCAATTTTTTATTACCCTAGCATTATATCCGATTCTCCATCAGCCTTTTATTTTATCTGTTAGTAATTTAGGTTTAAAAAAAACCTCCAAAGAAAAGTATCTCTCGTCACAGGGATTACAGCACATAAAAAAAGTGTTTTTTTTTTTTTTATCAAAAATAACTAATGAGCGTATTTAAAATTTTGATTTTGAAATACGTCAGATCATCAATTGGAAAATCACTTATAAGTTGGATTTTAAAAAAAAGTAAAACGAATTTTGAAAAAATCTACACAAATAGCGTCAGTCAGGCTTTGGTCCCCCCACAGTGCAGGGGTGTACGTTACGCCACCTGCTTCTTCCTCTTCTGTTTCAAAAATACATCCTCTGCATGCCCTTTTTGTTTAATAAGTAGCAATTTTCATTATAACTTTAAAAAAATTTATAGGCTCCCTTAAAAATTCAAAATATGCTTAAAATTGGAGGATACAAGTTATGATTTTTAAATTAGGACGTTTGCCTATTTTAGAGGATATCCCAAATATGGTGTAATCCAAAGTTTGCCAAAAACAAAAATTGTTATCAATCCAAAACACCAAGTTTAACTTGCATCTCATTTAAATCTTTTTTTTTTCAATAAAAGGTGGCGTATAACCAAAATTTCCTGACAATCTAAAAGCAAATTTAATTTTTTTTTACTGTTTCCCTTTCTTCAAATACAATTTCCCGTTTTAAAATTGAAGGCCATGTATGTATAAAAAATTCAAAAAAAAAAAAAAAATTTCATAGTATTTTGTGACTTTATTTTATATAAATTTGTCTAAAAAACTTAACGAGTGAATCAATTTTTAAAATATTAAAAAAAGCAGTTCACATATAAACTAATTTGCCAAACTGACAACCAATAAAAATCCAAAATTATTTATTCTTTATCGTTTTCGTCAAATATATTAAAATATATTCATAACAGAATATTTTCTGTCTGTCATTCTGTAATTTATTTTCCTTTAGTTAATTTTTTTCTACATTTCTATTAAAGGTTGATTTTACTACCAATTATAATGCTTTGTGAAAAAAAAAATCAATCTTTAATTGCTCCTGTATATTTAAATTACACAATTTTATTAAAGTGATCCATTTTTATTTGATGAAATAAATTTTTTATAACAAAACTAAATATGTTGGAATTTCTATCATTTTATATAAACAGTCAAGGAAGATAAAAATGAGTAAAAGATTGAATTAACTCCATTGTGATTCTCCTCTTCCCACTAATAAAATAAAAAAGTGTGTGTGTAATTGACTTCTAATATTATCATAAGCAGAGGCCAAAGGGGAAAAAATAAGACTAACCAAAAAAATTGGCCTAGTATAATTTAACAGGAAAAATTTTTCAAGTTTAAATGAGATTATCTGAGAGAGAACTAATTTTTTTCAAATACTATAATAAGGTTATTTTACTTGATCACTTTGAAATTCAATAATATTGCATAAAGAAAGAGATCCCTTAAGGCACGAACTGAGCACAATATTTCAAATATTATATAAACTTAATGCTATAATAACCCTTAAAATGTATTATTCAAAATATATAATCAGAGTAAGAATTTCTCAATTTTAACAAATAATATTTTTCTCATTTTCACAAGATTTCCCTTCAAAAAAACATTACGGTAAAGGATCAATTACCAATTTAAATTGCGTACATACAAGTTAAGAGAAACTTTATTTTTAATGGGCTTGCGGATTTGTGTTTCACCATTGCAGATCTAGTACATTCCCTGGGAGCTAGTATCACTTTTTAATGTGGCACCTTATAGGTATATACCAATTACCACAATATAACTTTGACACACAGTTTCCTCCCCAGTTGGAGGCCCTTGAGCTCTGATGACATAAGGATTTTTGAACAAGGAATTTGATTTTGCCGAGAGCAACCCAACCAAACAGACACTGCATGATCTTTAACATGCCACATAATCATACAACATGGATGCTGTCGATTTTCTGTGCCTCATGAAAATCCACTGACTAGGACCAAGGTCATACCCGCAACCTCGGATATACAAGGTCAGAGCGACAAACTTATTATGTCACCATGCAAACAAACAAAAAGCTAGCCACTATCAATATTCAATTAAAAATACAAACTATATAATTTTTTTCTTATTTTTCACAAATATCTAAGATATTTATGTATAATTACATCTAGCAAATATACAAGATTCCTCAGCATTATGTGATAATACTAAGACTTTTTTCAATAAAAATGCAGAAATTATATGTTTCAAGGAAACTTTCATTCACAACAAATAATTTACATTAATGAACCAACCCTTTTGGTAACAAACGCTGAACACAATATTTTAATAATTCATGTAGGATTGTTTTCAAGAAGCTTAAAGTTTAAATATATTACAATACTAAAATAGAAAATCAGTTAAGCTATCAAAACAAATTTATTTCTTGTTATGCAACATGACAACAGAGACCCTAGATTTTACTGAATATTAAAAAGTACACATAAACATTTATTATTAAGACAACTGTTTCTAATATGATTTGTATCGCATAAATATACTTACTTTTTACAATTATTTTTATTTGAAAAGTCATTGATTTTAAAAACATCTTTATTTCAATTAAATTACATGATAAAAATTGATTTATTTTGTAAACAATCAAATTACCTTTAATTTCATTGAATGTAATTAACAGAGATAATTAAATAGCATCTAAAAATTATAATACATAAAATATGTACACAGCTGGGAGTTTTTTCTCACATAATTACACATTGTTCAGTCATTCCAGGTATTTGTAAATTCCCTTCTCCATCTACAGGAATACCAGGGTTAATAGTAGAGACAAGCTCTTTAGGTGGATTACCATAACTTTGTACTTTTTGCATTAGCTGCAATACTTTTTCAAACTGTTCCTTCCTTGCACTTTCAGATGGAGCAATTTCTTTTTCAAACTCATCACAAATTTCCTTCATGATTTCAAATTGCTTTTGATAATTATCATATTCTTCTGTTTTGAGAGTAGATTTCTGCTCATTTAACCATCCAGGGTATTTTTCTACAATCTCTTTAATAGATGGATATAGCAGCTCTTTGGACATTAGCCTTTGCATAACAGACTGCATCAATGGCATTATCTCAGGCAAGTTCTCCATATCAGGATTGTTTCCATCTCCACCCATACCTAAACCACTTAACAAGTTGGCCAAATCTTCAGGTGAAGTTTCCGGAATGTTCTGAGCTTGTTGTGTCAGTTCCTGAATGGTATCTGCAAATGATTTGGCAAAATTCTCATCATCAATGGGAGGACCTTCCTGTGAGAGACAACTGCTCATCAATTTTTTAATCTCGTTCAGCTCTGATTCATCAGTGATGAAATTTTCCATGACTTCACTGAATTCTTTAAACTCCTCTCCCCAAGCAGCACTTTCAGGAGGTTTGGCACTATCAGATGAAGAACTTTTTGCTTCTGATGTACTGACTTTCTTAGATTGAGCACTTGCTGGAGGGGGTATGGGCAAAGGCTTATTAAAGTCATCTAAGCAACTGTCCAGCAGTTTGCTCAGATCATCTCCTGAAGATTCAGCTGTAGCATCATTATCTGGTTGTTCCTTGTCTGGTTGCTCCATTTTTTCTAGAAAAAGAAAGAATTATCCAAGTAAAAATTTTAACCCCAATATATTGATTTTAATCAATATAAATAATTATTAATAAAATAAATAATAATGAACACTAACAATTATAAAACACACTGAGGATAATTCAAGGCAGTATTCATTCATTTTTCTAGAATGAATAGCTTTCAGAAATAGCTTTGACAAGAATGCAAAACAATTTGAAAATACATTAAAATGTTCATTTTAATATATTAATCAATCAGCATACCAAAGCCATGATAAAATTCAAGGTAAAAAATTTTGTTGTAGCCAAATAACCACTTTTTTATACATTATGATTATGGTATTATATAAAATTTCCTTATTGATGACTTTAAGGTGCAACTTTTAAAAAGGCTACTAAATATAATCTTTGTCTCCCATTTTTTTTTAGTACCCCACTAAGTACCTCATTTTATAATTTTAATAATAAAAAAATTAGGCATCTTTTCATGAACAGGATACTACTTTTTTTCAATTTCTTCTATTAGCTCACTCTCTACAAACCCATTTAGGTTCAAGTGTAGTATAGGAGGGGCCCTTTGAATTTGGCTATTTTTCTTTGGATTTGGCAATTTTTATGCAGATATTCTGGAGATATAACGAATTCATTCTGACTTCCGGACATTTATCCTAAGTGAAGTAGCTTGGCAATCGATTTTGGTCGCCAAAAGAAATTGACATCGCCATGGGTGCCCCTATACTACACTTTAACCTTATATTTATTTATATATATATTTATCTTGTTCAAATTTTCAAACGTTAATAAAATACTTTCTATTCATATACAATCAAGTTCAAATAAGCCTTTTCAAACTTGTGTATGACACTTGATGTTAATACAGTTTTTAAATATTAACTCATTAATTACCAGTTAATTAAATTAATTACCAGTTTTCGACACCAACTTAGATGTCTCCATTGTTGTAACAATGTAACTGTTAAAACAATGACAAAAGTTGATGTCGAAAACCAGTTTTTCTGCCAAACTAGCCAAAACGGGTGTGCACAGTTACAACAATGCAGACAAATCATGCACTGTTTCAATTCTATTCATCCATTCAAAGTAGGAATTGACTTAATTTTTTTTTTACATTATTTGTTTGTTTTTAGCAGCAGCACTTGATAAAAACATCAGTTGCTGGAGTGAAGACACTCTGTGCAAACACACATGAAGTGACAACAAATAAACAGTAAAACAAAAAATAAATTTTAAAAAAAACAGAAGCATATATACAATCAGAAAGTCAGTCAGATTGCAGAGTTTGTAACTGCTCTCTGGTCTTCCAGTATCTATTGTAGATGTTACCAGAGACAGCAGGGTAGACCTAGTGCTCAGCATTCATTAGGATATTTTCTCTGGACAAAACACAATTTGGAGAGAGTGAGTGAGTGAGAAAATAATAATGTTGCACTGTTCAGCTAAACAAGGGATTTTAGCGACGGACCTCGTAATTCTGAAATATGGTCAAGTGACAAGGACAACACCTGAGCTGGCACCCCCTCTCCTAACTACTACATCACACCATTTGCAGGACGTTTGGCTCTTGTCAGATTTAACGTGCAACACTCCCCTACACGGCGAGTCTTCAGTGGTACTGGGGTCGAACTCATGACATGCCAGCCACAAGTCCAATAACTTGACCACTTGGCTACCATGGCCACTATAATTTGGAGAGAGAAGGATCCTTCGGCTATATAGGTGACCCACAAGGCAATTGTGCCTGGTTTGCAGCTTGAAGGCAGCAACCGCATGCCGTCTCGGGTGATCTGGGATCTCATCTTCCACCAAATCACAAATTTGTTCATCTAAAAAGGCTTCATGAAACTTTTTCAACCTATTTTTAATAACTCTGCATATAGAAGAGTACAAGAATCCTCTCTAAAAGCGCTGAAAAACATTAGAGCTCTTTTTAGCGAGAAAATTAGCTCTCTCATTTCCATACATATCATAATGCGAAGGAACCCATTGTAAAATAATATTTTTTAAGGTCAAAAGCTATCCAAAATTCTTTATACAATTTTTAATTCCGATAGAGTCTGAAAAATTCAGAGATATTACAGCTTGTATATAAAAAATGGAGTCAGAAAATATGACATTCCCAAAAGCATTCCTTCTAAACAATAATTGATGAATAGTCGTTCTAATAGCTTCTACTTCACCATTAAATGGATTTGCGTTTGGACCAAAGTTTAGATAAAATGAAAACAGTTCCAAAAAAAATCCCAGCACTTCCATCCCAATTCATCCGTATAAACATTAAGCCAAGCAGGCTATGGATATCTTGTATTTATAGTTTCTAATGCAATTGCTTTTAAAACTGAATCAGAAAATTCTTTCTTTTGTACCCCTTGGATGAGATTCATTCTTCCCTCATTCTCCATATTGATTACATTCTGCAGATTGTGATAGAATTAGTATTACACACAGGGTGCACCAAGAGGAGGCCTGTCACGTTACACACAGATTTCTATTAAACACCTAAAGTTAATATGAGGACGGAAACACTAGATCTTCTCTTTAGTTCATTTGTATTGATGTCATTGAATAATTATTCTTGACACGAAAGACATGTTATCATATTCAACACAGAATAACAATTTTAACCCTATTAGGAAAATGTGCAAGAGCTTATTTTATATGAAACTGTATAAAATATAAAAATTTATTATAAATTTCATATAGCAGATGATGATGATGATGCACGCAATTTTATTGTTTTTTGTCCAAAAGTTCTAACAAATACACTTAAATAAAATTTTAAAGGAATTTATTAACAAATTTTTTTTTAAATGCATATATTTATTACCTAAAAATATAATTTACATCAAATTTTATTTTTAAAGTTTTCCTACACAGAAAACTATAAATTTAAAATATTGACATGGAGTACAAATCAAAAAATAAAAGCACAAAAAAACCCTAACTTTATTAATAATGAAGCAAATATTAAGTAAGCCTTAAACATTTTAAATATACAGACTTAAAACTTCCTTGCTATAGAAATCTTACACTAAAGATACAAAGGACAAAATTTAACCTCTGAACTTCTTGAAACATTTATTTTCCCTATTACGTTACCTCAAATTACATTCTGAGTCAGTTAAAATTCAAGGACCTTGGAGAAGGAAGTGAAAAAGAATTCAAAATATACTGAAAATGTATTTAGTGAACAGAAATAATACATTGTAAAATATGAAAAAGGTTGCAGAAATTTCAAAAAGTTACTTTTTTAGAGAATATGTAAAAATTACAAATCACAGTTTCCTGTTAGCAATAAAAGATTGGAAATGCTACATAAGCAATTCAGAAAACTAGAAAGAAAAAAAAAACACCTTTTAAAAAATTATGGTGACATAAATTTAACCAAAAATGAGATTATTAAACCTTTTACAAGAATAAAATTAGAAGTAAAAACTGAAAATATGTTAAAGTACACTTGAATTTTTAAAATTTGCTCTTATCATTGATTGTTGAAACATGTGAAATAAAAGAGAACTGATTTTATTTAACACAAAAATCTGTAACCGAAAGAAACTAGTTTATTAGTAGAAAGAGAGAAATTATTGTGTTTATCTTTTTAGTATAATGATTGCATCATTTATATTTGAAGAATTTTTTTCAAGAATGTAATCAGAAATTATTTAGGTATTCATAGCACATTCATATAAATTTCAGCAACCATAACAAACAATAAGGAATTAGAAAAAATTGTAAGATTAAGAACGTATTTATGAATAAAAACAAAAAGATTCCTGTATATATTTTTCTGTTTTTATAATTTACATAGCAAAGTGTTGTATTAAATATATTTCCAAACAAGCAGAAACACCAAAATATAAGGCAAAATCAACTTAAAATGCACGTTAATATTAAAATCCCCCCCCCCCCAAATTCATGAGTTAAAGATTTAGAAGTCAGGATTTTTTGCTTTTATAAAATTAGTTTCAAAATAAATTTCATTTTTTTCAATATAAGAAATATCGAAACACCCCAAAAATATCCTTGAATTTTAACTGACTTTACAAGAAAAACTGAATTCAAGAATTTCACAACAAATTGATAAATAAACAGATTTTACGGTAAAAATCTATTGACAACTAAATTAATTAAAGCCTGAAATAATCAGATTAGGTGATTTCCAATAACGTTAAAATTGTTTTTGTGCTTAGATGAAAAATACTAAATGAAATTTAGCAAGATCCATACAGAAAAAAAGTCAATATTTTACAGAATATTTTAAAATTATACTTAGTCTTAAAAAAAAGAAACAAACTTACTATTGTAAGATTGTAGTAGAGTTGGAAAAAATTGAGAGATGTCTTTCGCTGCAACACCAACTTGTAGTTTTTCCTTCTACTCAAAAGAAATCG
>BMAO01026631.1:0-24084 GCA_019973975.1 Trichonephila clavata
CACGCTTTTACCCCAATGACATTAATTTCTCGTTAGTTATTTTATTCTTATACTAAGAATTATTTTTTGCTTTTTTGTTCAATTAACTATAAAAGCGTTGTTGTTTTTTTGTTTTTTTTTGTTTTTTTTGAAACTGTAATTTATTATAAATTAGCCACGATTAAACCGCTATAATGGAACAATAATCATACAATGTTTTCACAAGAAAAGAGATTTTGAAACAAATTTATTAACATTGTATACATATCGTTCTTAATTGTGCAAATGCGTATGTGTATTATAGCAGTATAATACTATATATATATTTTCGAACGTTTCCTCTCTCCCACGCACACGTTCTCCTTTTTCTATTCCCCCCCCCTTTTTTTTCTTTTCCTTTTCTTTTTGTTTTTCTTTTCTGTCCCTTCACATTCTCTTGCTTCTACTTTACCTTCTGTAATCGGAAATTTGTATTACAAATAACTATGTATAGATGTGATTAATATAGTTCGTATTACACTATATTTTACGTTATAGTAAGTACATCATTATTTTTTCTTAAACAGCAATTCTCAAAGAAGTTATTAATGGTAATAGCTATTGATTCAGGTTATTACTCTGAAACAATGGAAGTATGCTGGAAGAATTCACCGAGAATTATATTAATTAACAAAGGCAACAACCAATCCATTCTCAGCGTCGAAGTTCTACGAAAGAATTTTGTACTGTTGTTTTACAATTGAAATTCCAAGAATTGTTCATTTTTCATTAGAAGAAATAAGCAATTATTGCTGCGTTGTTCCTCGGATTCTGTGACAGAGAGTATCAAGAATTGGTTGAATCAATGAAAGCTCTTTTTCAGTACAATTAGTTACAAGATTGTTGATAGAAATACAAAACTTAAAATAAATATCTAATACGTATTTCAGTAATTAAATTAATATTAATGTATTATCTATTTGTTTTTCTAAAATTTTATGAATAACCTATATGTTTAATTATTTTGTTTTAAAACTTGAAGCCACTAAAGTTAAAAATTGTAATTCATTAATTTCCTGTCAATCTTCGCAAATAAAAAGTATTCAGTAATGTAACTGTGAAATTAAAATTTAAATAATGTTTTTAATCTCGTTTTTAACGAAACCCTCGAAGTCTGCATAATTAACTAAGAGTATTCCGCGCTTGAAGGGCACTTGTGACCAGGGTTCAAAATTACGAGGTCCCTCGCCAATAGTCCTCGTGCAGCTCTACAGTACGACGTTAATGCTACTCTCACTCACTCCGCACTTGAAGATTTTGACTCAGATCTGAGGTGGTGGTTCCCATGGAAGACATAAGTACTAATTCCTTCCACAGTGGCTCGACAGCCCAGGGTGGGCCTTGGCCTTCTCAAGAAGCCTTTTCCAGGCCAGCCTTCTTCCTGCTAGTGTACTCCAATTCTAGTTCTCAAAACTATAAGATCTTTTTCCAGGTCATCAATCCATCTAAGATTAGGCCTGCCCTTTCTTCGTGTGCTAATTGGTTGGGCGTTGAAGACTTTTTTAGTGGTGCGATCTTTCTCGTCCATTCTTAACTACTAATTACAAACTCAGATATATCTCAAATATACTTTATTGATAAATTAGCCTAACTTTATGTTGAGAAGAACAACTATCTCTAACTATTATAAAGAATTAAACTTTACTTATCCGATACGATCGAAGGGATGTTGGCCACTTTTACAATCCTCATAAACATCGATAAAGTCTTGGAAGGCATTGTAAGGTATTGTTAAACTTTGAATATATTTCTTAACCCTTTTGGATCTTGGAGATTACTTCCCATCTACATGATCTTACAAAATACACCTGTGAGAAGTGCAAAACCCATTATAATATGCCTTGCTATTATAACGATGTGAAGACTAATTCCCTTCAGTTTAGTGCTACTGCACATAATCCAGCGATTATGACATCTGTTAATCGGACAAAAAAGATGGTTCTAAAGAAGCAATACCTTGTACAAAAGCTGTTGCTGTATATAACGATTTCATAGGAGGGGTTGATTGCTTCTATCAAAGAAAAGAAAGATACCAAATAAGAAGATCTATAAAATGGTGGCATAGCATGCTTTTTTTCTTATTGATACCATCATAAATAGTTTCATACTGTGGTAAGTGAACAAAAGAAACAAAAGTTTAGACCAGCTAACATGCCGTATAGCATTAGCTCGTGAGCTAATTGACGGATATTCCTCAAGAAAAAGGAACGACGTCATGCTAGCTTCCAAGCAAAGAAGTGTGTAGTTCCGGATGATGTCCGCTTAGCCAGTATGGGAAATCATATGCCAAAGATGGTTTCCAACAATAGACGATGTAGGAAATGTTGCAGAAAGGGACAAGAAAAGAGGACCCGCTGCATGTATGCAGAGTGTGATGCCCCCTTTGTGCATTGCAACATTCTTTTCATCTTTTCATGGCAAATGTGATTACCATTAAATTTACTTTTCTTTATGACGGTAAATGCCTCCTTGGGAAGTATTCCTTCCCAACCCTAAAATTTAAATAAAATTTGGCAAAATGATATTGTTTAATTGTTAAAAAAAAACTGAGAGAAATTTAAGAGAGAAATAAATGGCCACGAAAGGGTTAAACTGGAAGCAAAAGTTAGGCGGTCGGCAATATGACCAGGCAAAAATATTACTATTCTTAACTAGATCTCCACACACAAATCACCTCATTATTATTTTATACATCTACCGATAACATTTCAGCTGTAAGAAGGTGGTGTAAAGACTTTTAATAACGTTAAAGAAATAATCCTTCGTTTTTAAGAGAAAAACATCACGAGATATCTCGTTACAGTTTTACAAGATAAAAGATTTTGTTGCATTTTGCTTATTGAGAAAATTTTATTTTTTACTCTTATATAACACCATGCGATCAATTTTATTTATTTATTTTCAATTTTCAGTTTAGAATTTTTAAGTTTATAATTTTATTTATTTTTTAATTAGATTTCCAATTTATATTTTTTGAACAATAAATACTCTGACTAGATATATACAATATATGGAAACTTTTCAAATAAAAATATAAATTTTAAGCATTATTTATTTATTGCTCCATGGAATGTCAGTAAATGATTGATTCAGTTAATTTCATTTTAGTTACACGATCTCAAATAAAGTTCTGTTTTTCGAATATTTTCTTTTCTTTTACTTTTAGCGCAGTTGTATTTTTCCGCTACCTCCTGAAGTTTTATAAACCACACATAATTTTAAAAAACTGCTGTTAAAAACTTTGAATTTAAGCAAATTTTTTTTTTGATTTTTCTAATAATCATTATTATTGATTTCATTTTTATGTTTTTAAACTTCTAAATGATTCAATTGGTACAATTAGGAATCAAAATCAATAGAAAAACAAATAAAACGCAAAAAATGTAATTCAATAATCGTTATAACAAATGCAAAAAACTGGAATGAAATAACTTCATTCATTTCTTATAATTATACTTCAATAAGAAGGTAACCTTTTTCAGTCACTTAGAAATGCTACATATTTTGTACTGTATATGATATTCTTCCATGCAAAAGAACTATAAAGTACAGCAATTTAAAGAATTTCTCTTGCCTATATTATGTAGCATTCTAGTTGTAGCAGACTCATCGCCTATCTCTCACACTGAAACATTTTAAGCATTATTTCTAAAATGCCATAAACTTGTCACTTTTTATTCTCACCCATTCAAACTCAAATCTTTCTTGTGGGAATTCGAAAACACTATATTTTCCGACAGGTGTCCATTACCGAGAGACGGTGATGTACTACAATGGGGAGACATTCAGAAAATGTCTTCTTTCTCTTTTTCTTAAACTAAAAGTACTCGCAATAATTCGAGAACTTCAGGTCATTCACCTCAGATTTTGGAAACCTTTGGGTTATTTTCTATCTTTATTTCCTTTTAGTTCAATCGTATTTGAAACGGATACAATGTGTGAGTATAAAGAAACTTGTTCTACAACAAAGGTACCCAGCGCGAGTTCTTTTTTATGGTGACTATAAGTCGAAATTAAATTTAAATTTTTCGAGACATGCGACTGATTTATCGTTACTTTCTTGTTCTTCTCTCAGGGTAAGGAACACTAAAAGCAATCTCAGTTCTTGGTAGTTTTTATTTTCTTAGTAGTAAATAGGCTTTTCGCAGAGAATCTACGTGATTTTTAATAGTGTTTACCAGAAACAACCAACATGATTCGGCTGCTCGTAAACTCTAAATTGCCAAATTTTTTAAAGCTCAAAAGGAATATTATATCTATCATTTAAATAAAGTTAACATAATTAGTTTTTTTTAAAAAAAAAATGCTCTTGTATGTGCATTAACTATACAGGGTGTCCCAAAACGACCGCATAAACTCTGCACAGCTAAATTCCTCGTTGGGAGTACATAAAAACTTCTTAAAGGAAGCGTTCCTGTACGATCCATAGTTTACGAGAAAAAATACGAAAAAACAAAGTATGAAGTCACTTCCGGTACAAGAAAAAAACACTTTATTGAACATATCAACAGCAGTATATGCACAATTTAAGGCATGCCTTAAATTGTGCATATACTTACTTTATACTTAAATGTGCATCTGCAGATGTTCAAAAGGTCCACCGTGCATGTCAAGCAGGCTTGACCACGCCGTGGAATGGCTGTCAATACACGTCGCAGCATCGTGGGTCCACCGAAGTATAAGCAGCATGCAGACGAGTAACTAAGCCCATTTTGTGTTGTCACTACGTCTCGATACACCAGTTCCTTGAGATGGCATGTCGCAGTAGTCGCAAGGCATGTCGCAAGTACATGTCGCAATAGTCGTGAACGGAATACATGGCCACCATACGAAGACTACCGGTAGCTGCAAGATGCAGCCTTTTAAATACCAGTTCAACGGTGGCTTAACGTCATTCCACGCCTCGCGCATGCATGATGCGACGCGTTTTAAACATTATCGTCTGGAAGTATATGGTGACCGCGGTAGCCGAGTGGTCTAGGCATCGGATCGTGGCTAGCATGTCATGAGTTCGAACCCAGTACCACTAAAGACCCGCCGTGTAGGGGAGCGATGCACGCGCGTAAAATCTGTCGAGAGCTCAAATGTCCTCCCGTTGATGTGGTAGTTAGAAGAGGGGTGCCAGCTCAGGTGTCGTCCGCGTCACTTGACCACGGTTCAAAATTACGCGGACCGTCCCCAAAATCCTCGTGTAGCTGAACAGTGGGATGTTAATATTCACTCACTCACTGGAAATATATGCAAATACTGTTGTTGAAATGTCCAATAAAGTGTTTTTTTCTTGCACCGGAAGTGACGTCATGCTTTGTTTTTCGTATTTTTCTCGTAAACTGTGGATCGTACAGAAACGCTTCTTTGGGCAGTTTTTATGTACTCCCAACGAAGAATCTAGCTGTTGCAGAGTTTATGCGATCGTTTTGGACACCCTGTATATTTGAAAGTTCGTATGTTGTTGACTAATATGCGTGAACTATTAAATATATATGTGTTTGTAAGTTTCTTCTTATCTTAATATCTATCGCTAAATAGAAAATTGCTGTAAACTTTCCTTAATTAAGATTTAAAGGCCTATTTATGCTAGCTAAGAAGAATTTGATATTGTCGTGGTCGGACGTTAAGGATCCGACTATTGCGACAACTTTTTTTTAAAAAAATGGAGATATGGGTTGTTTTTAGATTTATTTAGTACATTTTTAAAAAAATATGCTAAAATTCAGGAGAAAAAGAAATTATTATTACTGAAATGGGTAAAAATTTACAAAAAATAACATAAACGCGGCCGATTCTGTACCAAAGGTTTATGAACAAATTTTCAATTTTTCAATTCTGATGTGTTGCTATGTCATTCATTTTTGAAATGACCTTCAGGATAAGAGATATTTTAATTTTTACAAAAACTAGAGGACTTTATCTTAGTTATTATATGAAATTGCTTAAAATAACAGTGATTATATTCACATAAGGACTGTAAATTTTGTAATAAAACAGTGATTGATAGATCTGAAGGTTAAAACACTTCTACAATTATACAGAACATACACAAAAAATTTCAGTTAATTATTTTCAAAACTTTTTTAGCAATCGTTGGGCCCGTTTTGAGCATTTTCAAAAAAAAAAAAAAAAAACGTTTCGTGTAAAACGCACTTTTAACGTGTGACATCTTGCTTAAAGCAATGACATCTGCTTTTATTAAATACTTGTAATTTTATTCTAGTGAACGGAAAATAATAAACTTGGTATTTTTATAAAGCTAATTGGTGGCCTATAAAATAAAATCATAAAAAAATTGTATATTTTTGGTAAAATTCACAATTTTAGGGTAGTCGGATACCTTAAAAGGTTAAACTAAACATGGTAATGTTGGGGTGGATGTAAAAATTAGTCTAACAATTATTATTCATCAGTGTATCAATTATTTATTAATTTAAGTTCGTTTACACAAAATCGTCTGATTAACAAAAATAATGGGCAAAAAATGGTTTTCATTGCTGTTGTTCCACTAATAGGGTGGCCTATAAAATAAAATCATAAAAAAATTGTAAATTTTTGGTAAAATTCACAATTTTAGTGTAGTCGGATACCTTAAAAGGTTAAACTAACCATGGTAATGTTGGGGTTGGATGTAAAAATTAGTCTAAAAATTACGATTCATCAGTGTAGCAATTATTTATTAATTTAAGTTCGTTTACACAAGGCAACACATCTGATTAACAAAAATAATGGGCAAAAAAAGGTTTTCATTTCGGTTTTTCATAGCAACCATGTTGTCTCCTCTGTCGGCTCTACTGAATATCTGTGGTCGCTAGAGGGCACTTCTGCTCTTGGGACAGTCAGTTACAGCTATTATAGCAAGAGCGACTACAATATATTTATAGCTTAATATGTTAATAAATTCCAAAACTTCATTAAGCTTGCTTGGTTTTCACATGTGTTATAAAGATAATAAATTTTAATAATTTCATTTAATCACAATACTCATGAAGCATCGCAAAAATTATCCAAATTTTGACTAAATGAAAGTATAGTAATATGGGCTTTATAGTAAGTTTAAAATAAAAGTAAATAACTTCTACAGTTGTTTTTAAATTTTTATTTAAGTTAAATTTGTTTTAGAGTAAAATCGATTATTTAGGTACTAATAATCGTTTTCAACTAAATTCAAAAAATCAAAATAAAGAACAAATTTTAAAACTCGTAATTGCTTACGTTTGGATTAGTAAATTCAAGGATTATATTGCCATTCTTACACTTCGTATTTTCTGCCACAATTTCGAAAAATGACTTTTTTGAAAATATGTCTATGTGTTCAAAGCATTTTTCAGCGCGTATTGCAATATCGTGTAATAGTATTTCTCGCATAAAATAATAAAGATGTGCAAGTACAAACTGTTGTAAAAGTTTTTGTCGACGCAATTTTTATTCTAAAAATTTGTGATAAATGATAATAATATAAAAATTAAGAATTTACGGAGCTAATAACAGAAAAAAAATTTACATTCTTGGAAATTTCATGTTGTATAATTTATGAGTTATTTTATTCCTGGAAAAAAACAAAACTCTTATTTCACCTCTTACACCGTTTTCGCTCTATAAATTCTTTGATAATATAACACCTTTGGGCATCGTATCAAAAGTTCTCAAAATCATTTTCATTTGTGTTATACAATACTTTAAGAACGAGTCCGAACTTTTAGAAACGTACTTTTACTTATAAATCTCTGAATCACAATCCCTCTTGCCTCAGGATAATAAGTTTGCTTTTGTACTGCTCTTTACGTGCTTGATTTTCAAAAAGTATTTGAATTTTGTTTCGTATTCCCACCATTTTTTCAGCGACTTCCTTTTGTATCATGCCAATGCTATTATGAGCATTTAGTCATTTCCTGACAATAAAACTTATTGTTTTATATTGACATCATTTCAAAATACTTTGTTGTTATGAAAGATGAAAATAATTCATTTTTGTGTTTTAATATATCAATTTTATTTTTCGTTTCCCATAGAACGTTGATGTAAGTATAGTTAGAACATATTAATTCTTATATAATAATCATAGTCCATAGCTTATAGAACGCATCCCGTTCATATTTTTTTAATTTTACTTTTCATTTCTTTTTTTAAGTGAAATTACGTCCACTTAATTATTAAACGT
Organism: Trichonephila clavata; assembly: GCA_019973975.1. NCBI lineage: Eukaryota > Metazoa > Arthropoda > Arachnida > Araneae > Nephilidae > Trichonephila > Trichonephila clavata. The sequence continues at coordinate 8,171 of BMAO01026631.1, forward strand.
TACATAACTCTTATCGATTTTTATTTTAGTCATTTTTAGTACTCATCTTTAATACAATAATCTTCTTCAAATGTTAAAAGTTTTTGTGCTTTTTTTCATAACATATTCCTACTGTTTTATAAGAAGTAAAATTGGTACTATACGTATTTTACTGTCGACCAATTCCGTCCAATCAAAAGACGTCGCTCGCCAAATGCCACGATATGCAGCGATAGTGGAAAAACCGTTCCAACACATTTTCGAACTCAGTAATAGTACGAAAACACAGAAATAAAAAAAAAATGTAGCATTTGGCTATATTTTTTAAATTGGTGACGTCATTTGAGTTTGTGAAATCTTGGTCGATGGTACAATATGTAAGTAACGAATAATTTGATGTAATATTAGAACAATTTTGATTTAACAACTGAATAATGAAGATTTTTTTTTTATATTTGGAAGTTCAAAATGTGATGTAATTCTTTTAAATAACTTCAAATTTCACAAAGATTTATACTTTCTTTAGGGTAAAGGCGAAATGAGAACCTACTGGTTACTTGGCAAAGAAGTATACGATCCTCTCTTCCCACCGAAACCGTCTCCACCTTCATCCTACTACTCAAGAGGCTTAACCAACAAACGACCTTTTTCTGATTTCCCGAGTGAGAACAGCGTCGAATTTGCATCTTCCTTCACGAATTCCTCGAACACTAACGACAGCTGCTTGAGTCTCTTCCACGAATGCAAGAAGAACGCTAAGAACGAAGCAATCAGGGCTAACGGCTACAGATCGGCTCCAGTTATCAACTTCAATGAACTCTACCCACCATCAAACTTTATAATATGAAGTTGCTTCGGAGTTGAGCTGGAAATATCATAATTCTAAAACTCCTGAGCTCTTGAGAGTGTTTGGAATAACACACGATTATACGTTGAAGGTACCAATAGATTCACGACGATGGTGATCGGTTTGTTTTGGAATGTTGTTCACAATGTCCGATCTACTTATAAATCTCTTCTGTTTTGGTGCTTTAGAGAACTTAGTAATAATCTATAAGATGAAAAACGGGGTGATAAATAAACTATTTATAAGTGATCGCACAATATGTAGTGAGAAATTTGTAAACGAGCTTCAATTGGGCTGTGTTGAATATCGAAAGGTTTCGAAAAGGAATGAAAGCGTACAATTTCATGTTAAAGTTTCCCTGTATGTATTTATGACACACTTGCGAATTATGAAAATAATTTGTTTATAATGTCTTCTTATTGTATTTATAACTTTCAAACAATAAGTGAAAACAAATAAACCATTCAAAAATGTTGTCATTTGAATAACATAAAATAGACTAGTCATGATTTTGAAAGTGTTTAATTTATATTTATGAATTATTATGTATATATGTATGATTACCAGCTTACTTCTACAAGAAATCATTTTCTTATCCTATTACTCGAGGGAAAATATGAATTGAAATTTTATTACATAAACTTTTATATTCTATCTGGAATTAAATAAAATAAGAAAAGATATGCATATCTGTAACGTCAATCTTCATTGTATTTAACTTTTTAGTTTGAGAAATACATTGCCGTCTAGGTTACGAAATACAGGAAATTCCATTCAATATCGAAGGCATCATCTTGTATCAAGAAAATGGTTTTCGAACATTTTAAATTTTTGAGTTTATTTATTTTTATGTTATCTTATTAAATGCGTGAATGTCATGCTAATTCAAAATGTATTCATTATAGTTTGTTTTCCATTGTTTTCAATATTCTTTTTGATAATCTTATCGATTTCGAACATTTGAGTACTTAACAGCCTTAAAACTGTGTGTAGTGTATAACATTTTTTTTATTCAACTAAATATATGATTTATTTTTATTATTTTGAATGTTCATTGTATTTCCATTCAAAATCTATCTGTTGCAATTGATTATAAAAATTTATCAATATTTTTTATTAACGTATTCTATATTATGTTGCTTGTAACAAGAAATGTAACAAGAGATACATAGTATTTTTTTTCTTTGTGTTAAACATTCGTCATTATACTTCATTTGGAATTTGTGTGATTTTAAGTAGATTTAACCTGTAAGGAAATGGAGTTTTAATTCATTTAAACTTTTTCCCCCCTGTGCTTGTGTATTTTCTATGTCACTTGATTCTAAATTACCTAAGTGACACCTAGAAATCAAAATATTTTTAAAATTTAAATACTTACAATTACAAAAATATCAGACACATTTCTAAGCAAAACTTAATTTTTTAAACATATATTGAAGTTTTAATTATTTTTATCTTAACCCCTCCCCCCCCCACACACACACATAAGAACTAAGATTATATTAAGTGTTAAAAATACTTAAATATTCTGTTACATTTAATTTCAACGTAATGTAAAATACTCTCTCCAGTTTAAAAATTATCTTATCTCATCTCAATTTGGAAAAAAAAACATACAAATCAAATCCAAAATGAATTAAAAATTTCTTTTTGTGTTTAAAATAATTGTTAAAGAAGAAAAATACATCTTAAAAACATTATATAAAATATTTGTTTTAAGTGTCTACCTGTATTTCATGAAGCATTCATCAAGAAAATTTCAGTAATTTTGAATATCTAATGTTTTTATTCGTCAATTAAGGTCACTTTTGGTGTTTAATTAAAGAAAACACTATACAAACAAAAACATCAATGAAAAACAATTGCTTAGAATAATGTATTAGTATTTGTTATTCTGAATAAGAATGCAAAAATCAAATTATTGTGCTTTTATTCCTTCAAGCAGAAAAATAGCAAATAAGAGTTATGTAAATGTATTTATTAATCTTAAATGCAAACTTCTTACTCTGATATTCACGTACTTAAAGAAAAAATAAAATGAAATAAGTTTTTTTGTTACATGAATTTGATAAAATTAATACTTTTTAATTCAGATAGCAAGTTAATATAAATGACGTCTTTAAGCATATGAATATACCTTGTATCAATATTGATGTTTTTAATGTTTATTAATAAATATTCCATTGTTTTTAAATAAAATATGCAATGTTATGATTTCTCTATCTTTTATTTCAAATTTAATTTTCAACACAGATCTAATTTACATAAAATCTAAATAATCTTGTAATATATTTTCTTATTCCAAAATCCATGTACTTCAATTCCAAACAGACATTGCACAAATTTTTCTTCCGTCATTTTATTTAACAAACCAAACCACGTAACATAGAACTAGTCGCATAATAATATAAAATCAGACGATAACGCTACATACAGCAATCGATTGAATAAAAATAAATTGGTACAAAATTATGTATCGTTGCCACAATGCCAAACGAAATAATGAATTACTTCTTTCTTAACTGTTTGAATTTCCTTATCAAACAAAGAAGATAGCATAAAAAATTCATTCCCTTTTATAGATATAAAGAATTTGTGACGCGAATTTCCACAATGCTACGTTATTACTTTTTTATTGCTGTAAAATAGTTTAAATGTAAATATTTTAATGTTCAATTTTTCTATAAAAAATTTAATCTAATAATTCTTATTATATTATACTGAACCATCTATCTGACAAGTTTTTTTCTTTTCTATAAAGTTGTAATCCTTATGATAATTTCTAAGTTTATTCATCAATGAATATTTTATTATTTATAAAGTTAATATGTATTTAAACAGAAATATAATTGAGCTTGGTTTCACCCTACTAAAACAAACAGTAGAATTCAAAATTAGTTTTTAAACAGTTTTTAGTATTTGTTCTGAATGAAAAAAACTCCAGCACTGAATTAAATATATTATTAATTCATTCTAAAACAACAAAAAAATACGTTAACATTTGAATCTAAATACTCCATTATGCATTTAAAAAATAAACATTTTTCACGAATATCAAAATAATTAGCTATCATATATACAACGATTATTTATTTTCACTTTATAAATTATTTATTATCAAAATGTCATACGTAAATTATTTGCATGTTTATGTCCCTAATTTTGTTAAGCGAATATTAATACGATTCAACGAATTCACACACACACACACATTGAGAAAAATAAATTATTATTTCTAAAACATCAAAAACTCTTTTTTTTTTTTTTTTGCGAAATTTGTAATATGATGAGTAAATTGCATGTATCGTACCAAATGTGATAATCCAAAACAATACATAAAAATTACAAATTAGTTTATAAATTGAATACCAGATTTAAAAAAAGCAGAAATTCTTTGGATTTTTTGAAAATAATTTTCTTGGGGAGACATAAAAATTGTTTTCAAAAATAGTATGCATTACGCAGTCACACATATTGATAAATTGCTAGGTCAAATGGCTAATTCATTTATATACTTTCTGTAAAATTAACTTTTGCAAACGGAGATTTAAAATATGCTGAAATTCTTTAAACATTTTTCCCTTTAAATAAAAACAACAAGTAAAATAAATGAAATTTTCTTCCATCATCTTTATGTCATGTCTTCTGCATTCGTATTCACATCATAAACATTTCAGCAGATTTCTAAATTAGTACTTACACAGCCAACTTCTTTATACTTCGCCCTTTGATCTTTAACTGCCCTGTTTCTTTTGTGAGGTCAAAAATATAAATTCTTTTCATAAATGAGATATCATTAACGTTTCTATCTGCCATCCATTTTGAATTCGTGGAAGTCATGTTAATTCTGTGGAGTTTTCACTTATTTCCTATTTGTTAAAATGCAATGAAAGGCATCCAAAAGGGCTAAAAAAAGAAAGAATATTTCTGTTTTCAAAATAAGTACATGCGGCTCTTTTTTATATAAATGCTCTTTTTTTACACGATTTTGAACACGATTTTTCGAGACTCAAGTTCTTCACATTGACGAAGCGAAACAGGGAATTTATTAACAGAACATATTTATTTACAAACATATTTTTATCCAGGCATTTTTTTGTCTTAGACAACCCCAATTCAACAAAATTGCAAAAAATGGTTATTTATTATCTTTCCAAAAATTTTTTTAATTTTTCAGTAAGTCTTCGCGTGCCACTGTCCCAACTCCATCATGCCACACTGTGGCATGCGTGCGGCGGGTTGGCCACCCATGATTTAGAATGTTAGATATATACTGGTGTATAGCTAGTCCTGTATCAAAAAGTTCTTGGAGGCTCTTTTTTGGTCACCTTTAACATTTCACGATTTTTTGCTTATTTATGTTGGGGCTCCTGTAGCTTGGGGGCACCGTATCAATGATACTGTGGTAGTTAGGCCCCTAGTTAGATATTAAAAAAATGAAAACTATTCATATATTATTGCAACACAAAACTTCTTAAAATAACCCCTGTCAAACTTAAAGAAGTTTCATTAATTTTCATTTAGAATTCAACAGGTAAGAAGTATTTCATTGTGATTAAAATATATTTATAAATGTACAACATGTAAGAGAAGGAAATCAGCAAAATAAATTCGAAAGAAGTAATATTCTCAAAAAAGGAACTTTATTAAGTATATATGAACACTAATACAACTTAGTGTATATATATTAAAGCAACAAGAAACATGTTATGTCAAAAATGTAGGACTTGTTTCAACGGTCCAAGCATATAAATATTATATAGCTCGTTGGATTTAAGATAAATTTCTGTATATATCGTTACTTTCTTTAAAAAATACAGCTATTATCTTTTTTAATGCTTTTTACATTTCATTTCGTCTTAAAAATTATTCTTTATAAAGTCATCTAGAAACCTGATAAGATTAGTAATTGTGACATCTCTCGAGATTTTTATCTCTTAGAAAACATTTACGGTTAACGGTTGATTTTATGCAATTAAACAGTTCTTCCATCTAGACAGTAAATTTTATCAAAAGAAATACTTTTCTGAATTTTTATATTGAAAAATAAGTATTACAACAGATCGACGGTAAAAATTTTGGACAATTTTTATATTTTTGACAGTGGTAAGTAAATGTACAGTTTACTTTTTTATTACAAAGCAAAAATTGATATAACTAAAAGGAATCTCAAGAACAAATTAAAAATATAGTTGAAAAAAATCAACTAATTAAAAAAGATACTTGATATCGCCTGCAGAGAAACATACGGTACATCAAAAATAATTAAAATTCCAACTTCTTTCAAATGTATCTCTTAAATTTCTTTTTCACACTTATAGTTATTCAGTAAATAAACATTAAACATTTGTTTTTAACATGAGAATAAAAATAATTTAGAGGGACTCTTAAGAATTAAAGGTTTAGAAGTAATCTCGAAATTTCTTAATGCAAATAAAACCTCTGTTCGATTATAAATACATATATCGCACTTACATTGCCCGAAATACTTTCAAAAATTCAAAGCAATCAAAGTGGCAAGGAAGTTAAAATTAACAGAAAATTTGAAATGTAATTTCAAAGATAATTTCGAAGATTTATCTAGGAATTCGAAATCGTTTGTGTAACTAAATAAAAACGTAATTTAAAAAAGATATTGAAAATTTAGACAGAGAACAAAAGAGTAATTTTTTTAAAAAGATTCCAAGGGTTGAGAGTTGGAAAATTTTTAAGTAAAAAAAAATTCGAAGAAAGTCATTGTTTTGATGGAATACATAAAAAAATTATTATTTACACTTCCTGAGGGAGAAAAAGAATACTTTTTGCTATTTTTGGAGATGTAAAGCTCTATCAGAATTTTTGTAAGAGCATCAGTTTGTTAGTTTTTATTTGTTGTTATATTGCCAGATGGTAGAAACTCTCGAATAGAATACCCAAACAATTCAAAATCCAACCGATATATAGCATACAGTCTACGTATTTCCTCTTCAGGAACGGTGGAAAAGTATTTTAGTGCAACAGAATGCTGTGTTGGATGAACATCTGACCACCATTCAGGACCAGATTTAATATCAACTTTTCCAAAAGCATATGGAAATCATGCTGAGCCGTCTCCAGTTTTCCAATGAAATTGTAATCCACCAGACAAGGATCACAACGACTCCAGTAAGGTGCCCAATGTTCATCATAATCTCTTTCGGTGGTATGGGTCAAGTACCAAACGAATTCAGCAAACGATATCCTATCCAAAGGTGACCCTTCAGGTCTTAACTTCTTCATGATTGGAATCCAATATCGATCGTAAAAGTATGGCACTTCTTTTCTTGGCGGCTCTGCCTTGCTACGAAAGGCAGACACCAGACGATCGAATGGGTGTCGAACAAACATTATTTTAAAGAATCTATTGACTGTCGTCGTAGGGAAATACATGGGCTAATCCTTCGTAAAGCATCATTTGCTGCTAGATGTAAGGCAGTGATGTTGTTCCTTGTGGTATCATTCAGAGGGATGTCAGAAATGTTGAGGAAAAATTTCTTGATGGAAGTGGAAGCAACTTTGGGAATAAAGCAGAAGAATAGAACTTTCTGCTCATCGACAATGACGGGACAAAGTTTGGTCTTGCAGTAGTTTTCCTTGCCGAAGCGACGATTGGTGGCCACCCGCCAAATGCGCCTCATGGCAACGATTTCGTCTTTGTCGCAAACGTCTCGGACTCTTTGGACACGGCTTTCGTATTCTGCCTCCCAACGACGTTCCATGTCTTCGGGGGCCTGGAAAAAAAAGAAAAAGAGTGAATAAGTGCAAATTATGACAATTTAATCATAAGTAAAAAATTTTGTATCAATTGTTTAATTTTTATTTAACCCTCTATCATGTATAAACTAGGATTTATTTGATTTTTTTGGATTCTCTCTCTCGAGATAATAAAAAATTAAATACACATATTTCTGCATTTTTAATGAAAAAAATTACAAAAATAGTGAGCGGCAACAATGATTTATGGAGTTAAATCTATAGTACGGCAGCACGTGTTACGAAAGATGGAAATCTCTAAAGCAGTTCTTGGTCTCCGTGTAGCATAAGGTTACCCAGCATTTTTAACATGCATTGTGGGTAAATCCAACACATTCGGAAACTTGCTCCATCTTGTAGTAAACTTGGTACCTCTCTCATTGCTCTTGTAGTGACGGCTAGTTGTTTTCTTTGGTACCAGTTGGTTTTCTCAGAGTGTAGACCACGCTCGTACTTTCTGTGTAACATAATCACACGCGTAATGCGTGGTTACGTTATAAAATCAATTCTATGAATTTGGCAGGCAATCGAACGGTATGTTGCCCATAGTCTACATCAGAGATCAGCAGCCTATAGCACGCGGGCCACATGTGGTACGCAGTGCAATTCTTAGTGGCACTCTGCACTACTCTACAAATGTGTTAATTTTTGAGTGGATAGAAATTGATAAATTTGTAATGGACTTTATTTGATAAAACATCTTCAGAATTATGGACAATTACAGAATTGTAAAAAATATCTGAAAAAGATCTCTAAAAATAAATTTATAGCTATTTTGTAAATTACTGAATGTCATTGATCGAGATATTTAATTGTTTGAAAATTGCACGTACTGCGCTTTCCTTATTTGGTTCTACATATAAAAGCAAAAAAATCTTTCCTTGTTTGAAAAATATTTCGAGTCCACAAAGAAACTGTTTTATAACTTAATGCTCAAGATCGAATCAAATTGAAAGTCAGAAATTATATCCCTCATTTTGTGATAAGAAAGTAGAGTGATGCAAGCTCTAAAGGTTCGTAATAAAATTTTTATTTATCTTTTCATTTAACTCTAATGAAGGGAAATACTTATATTTTTTGTTGTCTATTTCTTATTTCATTAAATGTTTAAAAATACATAATATATGTACAATTCTAATTTTTTTTAAATTTTTGTTTAAGAAATAGTTATATTTTATGCTATTTATTTTTGTCTGAAGAATTTTTACGTAAATAAGTATTTTTATGTAAGAAATACCCTTAAATGATGCAAATTAATATATAATAATACTGTAAATTCATATTATTGACTTCTTTTCTCTAACTTTCATGCGTTATCATGGGATTCGAATTGTTTCGAAAATATTCTACCTTGTGGCACGCTGAATCATATAGGTAGATAGGTTTGGCACGCCACAGCTAAAAGGTTGCCGACCCCTGGTCTACACTATGCTTCACTAGGTTAAATTTGTTTATCAGCAATTAGTGCAGAGAATTAACTTAACATTTAAAAGAGCAAGCACTTCTCCTTTTTTTAGTAAACAACACCTTTCGAATATAATTAATTAATTAATTAAATATTTTTCTTACATTATACTTATCATTAATGTAACGGTTGAAAAATTTAAGTATGGAAAAAATAAAGTTGGAAATAAATATTTAAATTGCTATAAAATAAATTTAATATATTTAAAACTTAGAAAAAAATATATAAAATTAATTCTTAAAGCCTTCTTTAAAAGATTTTGCTTATTCTAGGTCCTTTCTTAACTTGGATTATCCTAAGCTTTTACATTCATTTTAATATTTTTTTTAAAATTTTATCAAGTTAAATTATTTAAAAAAGGAATATCAATCGAATTAAAAAATTCTAGATATTTCGAGAAACTTCTATAATTTATAAATATATTCTCAAAAAATTTCAACTGAAAAATAATTACTAAGCTCTAAAAAGTTTTCAATGGAACAATGAAGGGATCCATACCTCATTTTTTTGTTCGAAACTACATGATTGGGCTTGTCAAAACCTTGACTTAAATTCTTTGAAGACTTTTTGAGTCACTTTGATCATTGAAATATGTAAAACTGTCATTCGTGGGACAATGAATCATTTACGATGCCAGTTCTTGACGTAAGAGATAATTCCCGACAGAAACTCGTCTGCACTTTTTAAATCCATGAACGATTCGAATAATTGGATGAATAGGCCAATCATTACAATTTTAGGTAAAAGTTTTTCCTGAAACATTGTCTAGAATTCACTGCGTTATAATCCCGGTAATTAACATAAATAAACTTTTGATTTCCAAGTAAGCAGTTGTCATAATATTTTCTGGTATTATTTAACCTCCCCCCCCCCACGTTATATTAATAAATTTAATTTTTTTATTGTTCACTTATCAATGTAGTAATAATTTGACTCAATAATTTCATCATATAATAGAGTCAATTATTTATTCACCTGTGAAAATTATGTTGGAATGTAAACAATAAATTTTATATGTAAGTAATGTTGAGAAGTTCGCCTTCATAAACATCCTTTAGTAAAATTTTATTCTGTTCTATTAGTCCTACTTCTGAAAAACAGGCTTTCGCTCATTTCCTGCCAATTTACAAACAGATTAAGAACTGAAGTGAATTATACCGCCCAGTTTTTATGTATAAGATGTTTCTCGAAAATAATCCAGAGAAAAGATTAAAGAAGCGATGCAATTGTGCGTGAATTTATGTTGTAGGTAGAACATACATCTCATTTGCATAGCAGCAAAAACGGTAAATTTAGGCTTAGAAATTGATTAGAATAGATTTAAACTATATATTTTTCGTATTATGCCTTCCCCTTTATATTTGTTTGTCTTCTGTTTCTTCTAAAATAAAAAAAAACTTTTATTAACTCTCCAGCTGAATGCTTAATAAATAAGCTTTCTTGAATAAAAAAGGGCAATTTGGTTTTTATTTTAGCTAAAGTTTAACAATTAGGACATTAAACCAAAGAATCACCTCTAGACGCCTTTAAGTTTAATTGACAAAAATTTTGTCAAAAGTTTCAAACGTGTACATTCAAAAACATTACTATAACTAGAAATAGTACTAATAGTTATAATAGTCATAGTATTTATTTGATGATATAGTATTCTGAATAGCGAATAACGTTTTACAGGTGCTAACAAAAATTAGATTCAAAGACAAATAGAACTAATGGATAAGAAGTACGACATGTATGCATGGAATTAATTTTATTAAAATCAGTAACGTATTATCAGTTAAAGTTTCGTACTAGTTATATTCTAATATTGTTGTTAAAAATGGCATCACTCAGTGCCGATTTAAGCCACTCCATCTACAAATCAGTGAGCAGCTGCTTGACGTACGTTTTGATTTTTACTTTCTAGTACATCATCTTGCTTGAAGCGCTCCAGCGTTAACTTGTAATGTTTTGTGTCCGTAATGAAATGCTCTTTTGTATCCACATTCCTGATTTTTAGAACAAATCTATCTATGCAGCCATCTCAAGACGTCAGGTAGTTGCCAGCCCTTCAGTTTGAGCATTGAAACCAATACGTTTTTTTTAAGTTTTTATTTCATTTCTAATCAAAAGATGTACTAACGTAAATATAAAGCATTTTTTGCTGTAAATGAATGTAAATGAATAAATGGAGCTGCAAGTCATCTGAGAGTTATACTTTTTTTTAGCTTGTAGAATCAGTTATGTAATGTTCTTTGTGCTGTATAAGTGCTCTTCTATGTCGTCTAAGAAAATAAATCAAAATGTCTGTTGTTGTTTCTTAAGCCACCTGATCTAGACTGCGTCAGATTCAGTCCCACGAAATTCATCACGGCAAGAGGCTGGATGTACTCCTGACGTTGGCCGTAGCCTTGAACACCATACAGGTGACAGTAGGATTTAGCTCGGTTCCACTTCAATTATGAGGGAGAACACCCTGGAGAAGGGTCAGGGGCCTCTCACCCTCTCTTCCCCTTCCACCAACCTCACGAGAGGAGTTGCGACTCGATGGTTATTTAAAGTACCCCCATGTCACAAAAGAGATATACATTTACAAACATCCATGTCTTCTCCGGGATTCGTACCAGTAGTCAGCGCCGCTAACCACTATACCGGATGGGCGACATCAAAATGTCTAAAAGGATAGACTGAATCATTGAATAACATACAAATATAATATATATAATCGTCTAAGTGACCATGGAATTAAGGTTTTAGAAATTATAAAAAAATTTTATTTGATCCGAACAGAAAAAATGGATAATATTAAATTTTATACTACGTGCATTAACATATAATTGACCATGTTAAATAATAAACATACACGTAAAAAATTTATACCATTATTATAATCTTTATTTTTAATCTATTTAAAAAATAAATATTTTAGAAAAAATTTTGTATTTCCTTTTTGAGAAAGCATAAAAGGATTAAGCAAAACGAAATTTGAGCGCAAAAAAAAAAAAAAAAAAAAAAAAAAAAAATACTTTATATGGATCCACAAGAATAAGTTAAAAAGCTTTGACCGGTTTCTTATTATTCAACCAAATACCCTCCGAGTACATACGGAGTACGTGCTCGTTAAATCAGTGGGTCCGAAAGTCTTGTGGGTGTCGCAGCAGAAACCACGGGTTCAGGAGGACTGGAGAATATTCCCCTCCCCACCAGTTCTATGCCTAAATTGTAGAGGAGGAGATAGGTGGTGTCGCCATCTATCATGTAGAAGTCCAACCTATCTCAGGCTCTGGCAACTTCCATTCCTTCCTTCGGAAGGACACGAGAACAACAACAACAACATCTTTCCACATATAATTCTAATCGATAGTTTTAATTCCTCTGTGGAATCCAATTAGAAGACCATAATGACTCTCCAATTTAGAAGACTATAATGAAGCGAAGACTGTATAACAAAGCTTAAATAAAAAAAAAATAAGATAACACATGAGGTTCTGCAGGTAACTGAAAACGAGGCTGAGAATTCTATCTGTGCTTTTTGAAAACCTTGAAAATTTCGAAAAAAAATCGAAGCATGTCTTTTATTTGAATATATAGGTCAATAATAAATCATTAAGACAGAAAATAAAGGATATGTACTAATTTCTCATAAAAATTCATGTAATTCATCAAATTCCTTAACTCAGCCAATCGAACAAGACATATAGAATGTCATTATAAGAAAGGAATATCTTTACCAAAAAAAGCAAAGAAAAAACCGACAAAAAATTTAGAAGTGTCTGATTTGATAATTTTATTATGTTAATAATAATTAGGTAAGGATGATCTACATTGTCAAAAACAACAGTAAAGAATAAGATATTAATGTGATGGCAGTAAAAAGCAATGAGATAAAGAATCAGTATTAATAATTTCTAGAAAACTATCTCTCTCTTATTACCATTGTTAATGCGATTCTGCCCAAGTTTGGCTTGATAATTATCTCAACAACATCACTGATAAGTACTAATACAAATAAAGCAGAAACTATTGAATATATTTCGTGAAAATATTTTTGTGCTTGAAACTCAACCAGTTTTATGGCATTTTCATATAAATGAATTGAAATTTGAAACTAAGTTACACACACGAAAGGAAAAGGGGATATCTACGTGATCAATAATGAATTAAATATACATGTTGAAGATTGATAGGTGCACAGTAGAAAAAACAATCAAAACTATAGAGAAATTTGTTGAGTATGCTGTTGGAATATTTGAACTGCTTCGGATACGATACCATAACTTTAATTTTACTTCTTATTAATCTTGTATATCTGTTACCGTTAAAGTGTATAATTCAGTTATTTCATAGAATAACTAGGTATTTCATGAAATAACTAGGCAAGTCAGAAAAGTATTGAATAGATGAAAAATTTCCTATTTTGCCTAGTTATTCTATGAAATAACTAGACCGTTAAAAAGTGAAAAATAAAAAATTTTAAAGTTGTTTTAATAAATTAATTTATCATAATTAGCTAAAAGCTCTCGGAAAATACATTCTATCCCTATTGCGGATGATGAATTGATAAATAATAAGGAAAAGCAGATGATATAATTTATTATTGCTCATATAGCTAACATTAGTTAAACAGAAAGGAAGAAAAAAATATGTTGCAGAAATAGTTATATTTAAATATTATTAAAAAAAAAAATACATGCTGGGAAGAGAAACTATTGCCTCATAAAAACAGTGATAAAATTTTTAAACAAAACTGTAAGAGAATATTACTTTAAATTTTATGAAATACTTTACTTTATACTTTTCGTTATTTATTAAAGCAAGGATTGCTGTGATAACACTTTGAATTGGGGTTCAAAATTGATAAAAAGCAAGCCAGAACCAGCTCAAAGAACTTTCGAGTGCCGTATTTCCTACTTTAACGATCAAGCAATCGTTATTCTATACAATACCTAATTAAAAATTGTAGAATTCAATAATTCTTTACACTTTAACTGACTTGTTTAGTTATTTCTTGAAATACCTAGTTATTCTATGAAATAACGGGTCTCACACTTAAATGGTAACACATCTATATAAATTTCGAAATATAATAAATAAATAATTAACTTCATTTAAATGATACAAAAATTCTACACATATTTTATGAATAAGAATTATTTTGAATTAATTTTATTCCTTTATTGAAACATTTCTAATGCATTCTCTCTCTGTCTCTCTCACTCACTCACATACCATTAAATACGTTTAACGCGAAAACGCTTAAGACGAAAATCGGTTAACACGAAATAATATAACGGTTTTGAAAAACTACTAAGTATTTTCATGCATTTTTTTTTTTTATCTAGACAAGAAACAAAAATCGCTTAATACGAAGAAAAGGGAGAAGGAGAATAGTAAAACTGAGCCGATACTTTATTAAATATTTGAAAAAGTTTCTATATTATTGGACTGTCCTACTGTATCATTGGAAGAATCCGTTGCAGGAGATGATGATAATGAGTGTACAGACCCAATTACGGTAAACAGACATTTTGGAGTTCGTTCAAAACTCAAAAAAAAAACATTGATGCAGATTTCAACAATGAAAAGGAAATAAATAATACTGCTCCTGTTTCCACGTCGTACGAAATGAGAAACATCCTGTAAAGTATGCGCAGTTACTTAGATGCACATTCCAATGGTGAAATGAAAAACAAAATTGAACACTTCGAGCAATTTTATGACAATTTGACACTAAAATGATAATGCAAAGAAAATATCAGATTATTTTCCAAAAACTCAATACATGTTTTGTTTTTCAAATAACTTGAAAATTTTGTATTAAATTTCATTAGGTTCTTGTGAAGGATTTTGTGTTTCATTGACTTTTATTAAACACATGTATATAAATGTATATAAAATGCACTCTAATAAACTTAATTGTGTTAAATCAATACTTTTTTTCCAATATCCTTTAACACGAAAAAATATTTCAGTCCCATCAGTTTCGTGTTAAGCGATTTTCCCTGTAATTATAAATTCATTGGATTAATGTAAGGGGAGAATTTTTTATTTTTGTACATTAATTTAACATCATACAATTATATAACTCAGTACTTTCGCTTAAAAGATGTAAAATACTTAAATTCTGTGATATGTTGATACTTTTCACAGTGACCTTTATTAATTAATATCGGCGCGAAATATTCCAAGGCTTTTTCCTGGTTCCACAAAAACAAACAATTCAAAGAGAAAAACAAGCTAATTTCGTTAATTGTACCATATTATAATTTCATAAACCTTTGAATAGCTTTATATATGAACACATATCGCATTCATAAATGTATTATACGCACACATAGTATAAATTTTGTTTCCTGCACTAATTTTCAAATACGAGGAAGGAAGTAGAGAGTGAACAAAGTAATAAATAGTCACCTGGATTTTGCCATCAAAGGAGGGGTCATTCACTTGCTTTGGTAATTTGACCGTTGTATTTTGAGCTGCCCACCGGTCAAAGGAATGGATGAGTGTTAGGCACAAGAACACGCCGGCCAGCGACGTCACGATCAGAGTGCGATGTCGCGAGCACTTGCGACAAACCACATCCATGGCTGTGACATCTCTCGGGAATCTTTACCTGCTAAATCCGAATTTCGGAGCACGCGATTATAATTTTTCTTTTTCCTTCTTTTTTTTCGAAGAAAAGAGCGAAATATACCCGAGGCGAGGACCTCAGCGATGCGAGGCAATGGAAAACTGGTTCTGCTGTCAAGGTTGAAAAAACTGCTGTTGTAATAACGAAAAGAGAATGCGTTTACTCTAGTAAAGCGGTTGCGTCATGTACATTGTACCTTTACTGGACGATTTTGAAGAGCAATTACTCATCATAACACA
>BMAO01026632.1:0-26491 GCA_019973975.1 Trichonephila clavata
GATATCACGAATATAAAAATATAAATAAAAGTCATCATAGCTAGCACAAGTCCAAACAGGTGAGTTACTTACGTAAGAAAGCATCATTAAAGGGGTGTTTCAAAGCAAACAATTGCAATTTCAAAGTTAAATATTTACTCAAAATAGATAATTCTTACAAAATTTACAGAGGGAATAAATTCCATAAACAAAATTTACGTGACTTCATTATAAATTTAAGTGAAATGATTTACCCAACCAAAGAAGCTAATAAAACCTAACCGCTGATATATTCTAAAGATTTTGTTGAAAAGAAAAGAAGAATCTTATTTCCAGATATTATAGGGTGTTAGTCCAAATGCAAAGTATATCCTAAAATTATCTATGTAGACATCTCTATCTAATAAAAGTATTTATTTTTCTTTTCACAACCCTTGAATCAATTACTGGTTATCAAATAGCTGAAGATATTTATATTAATTTAAGCTAGTAAATTTGGATGTATACTTTTAAAAGCAGTTATGGAAACAAAAATGAAAAATAATAATCCTGAGCAAGTAAATAAGAAAAAATAAAATAAATAAAAGCTTGTGGATATGCTATCTATTATAAATCTCTAAAGTAAAGGGAATAAAATATTTATAAAATAAATTCTAAAGTAACTATAATTTTGTTTGCACATAATAAAGCTAACATCATTAAAAAAAGGTGAATAAAATGGAAAAAAAAATCCCTTCTTAATAATTCATCAGCACTTTTGTCAATATAATTTCTAAAATAAACAACTCCATCCAGATTTTCGGTTCAAAGTCCTTTTTTCAGAGGAAAGCATTTACTTTAATCGTAGCATTTTTATAAACATGTTAAAATTATTTGAGATGGTCCTTCAAACACACTATAAAAAAAATCTTAAAATTATGGTGATTAAATTCTATTTAAAGTGCTTTCAAAATACTTTTTGTCAAAACTCTCTACAATATTTTATTTTCTACAAGAATATAGACTAAAGCATCACGAATAAGGAGGCAATTAATTAATTTTAAGAAATACTTTAATGAAGAAAGAAAGAGAAAAAATAGTTTTTAAGGTAATTGACGTTCAATAATTTTTTTTTATATAAATAAGTAATTTAAATGCTTCTTAAAAATGTAAATAGCAAGTACATCTTTTTGAGTGCTTTTTAAGCTTTTATTATATTGATTTGATCATTCATTATAATTATTTTATAATCCCTCACTGTTGAACAATAATTAAGAATTCACATTTTACTAATCAGAGAAGTGAACGCGATAAAAACTTTTAAATAGTTTATTTTATTCCCCTCACAATGTGTTTTAGAGAAAATTTGAAAGCATTTCAAAAGTTGCAAATCAAATTAATAAAAAAAATATCTTTTACTAAATTTTCTTTATTTTTTTTCCTAAAATATATTTGGGTTAATTTATATTATAATCAATTCTTTCTTTATGTATGTTATCATAACTTTCTCTATGGAATAATTTTGTAAACAATTAATTCGTTTTATTTTGAGTGTTACATTACAAAAATTTTAATGTAATATTTAGTAATATTAAAATTTTGATGGACACGAAAAAATGTAGCAAATAGCATGTAGGAAAACATGCATCTCTGTAATATAGTAGTATAAGATCATGAAATATTCGTGTATTTTAAAATTTATGTTTATATTAATGTATAATACATGATTTAAAAAAAAACCAAAGACATCCTTTTTATTGGGTTAAATACACGGACAGCATTTTTTTTCGTTGGACACAGATAAAATTGTTCCAGTGCACAACAAGTATAACACAGAAGTAAGCAAAACGATATAAGATAAGTAAAATAAAAAGTAAAAAATAAAACAAAAAATGAAATAACAAAAATAAATAATGTGCAGACACAAAGTACTTTACAAAAAAAAATTACAAAACAAAACAAAACCAATACAATAAAGTTACAAAAATAGAGCAATAAAAACTTTACAAAAAAATTACAAAATCAAATCAATGAAGATGCAAAATAAAGTAAACGAACCTTTACTTGAAACAAATTGAAAAAAACCAGGAGGCAGCTGATTTTAAGAATATACTGTTAGATATTCCCTCCATACAAACTGATTATTCCAATAAATTATATTTCCTCTTCTGGAATACAGATGATATTTTGTGACTTTCGGAGAATTTTGAATTTCGATCCAAACTTCCCGAAATTAATGCATGTATTGCTGGGAATGTTCGAAATTATTATTTGACCACACATCTAAAGCTGAGAGTTTTGAGGATAGGGGCGAATTTTCTTTTTGATATTTATTTATAGAGATATTTATAGTTTATAAAATAGTAGACCACATATATTTCTGAACAGTTTGAAATAATCTAGTGAGGAAAAAAATCGAATGAATTCCTTCATTCTTTAAATATGAATTTTATTCTTTGAAAAATGAACCATATTATTGAATAATGTTAAGAATTGTTAATATTTATGTTTCGCGTAGCAATAATTACACAAAAAAATGAATAAATAAATAAAGATAAATTTGAAGCCTTTCAAAGTATCTCATGAAATATTATAAAAATATTAGAAACATTTATAATTTCGTGCTAGTAAGGTCGTCATAATCTGAGAAACATTTATCATTTTCTCACAAACTTATGTACCTAAAGAGTCTTACCATTCTTAAGCCTGATCGCAAAGATATTTTTACTTAAAAAGATTTATTGACATAAATGGCTTAACTTTAACAAAGCAAAATAAATCCTTGTTTACAAAATACATATTTATTTCTTCGGAGTAAGAGTATATTTTTTAAAGAAAATATTACTTTTAAGTACAATAAAAAATGTATATCTATCTATCTATCTATATCTATGAATTTTTGCATATATGTATGTCCTCGTTTCATTCCAACAACGTTTAACCGACCCCTATGAAACTTGGCATGTATATATATATTTTTATGGAGAAGAATTTTGGGCTATCCTCTTTGTTGTAGCTTCCCACCAGGAGGCACTACGTGATATAAACTTCTGTAACACTCATTCAATCGTACAGTTGCCAACATGGTCACCAAAAATTATGCCAACTTGGCTCTATCATCAACATTTCGTTATGTTTTCATTGAATCACCATTACAATGGAAGGAACGACGTTGCTTGCGAATATTAAATTTTTTACATGAAATAAATGCAACAGAAAATAATATTAACGTATTACCCATCCAGATATAAGATTTTACTCTTTTTTAAGCGTTCATTACACAAAATAATAAACAATGCGTTACTTTGCTGAACAGAAATCAGCTTAGGAAACTGTTTTCAAAAATCATCCCACAAGACAGTTACGGGATGTTATAAATTCATAAGAAATATCCATTTTATGAGCTACTAGATCTACAGACTCAAAATTTAACAAATATAGTTGTTTCGTTCATCTGAGATATGAAAAAAGCTTTTTGCTTTTAATTTGCAATTAAAGTAAAATTAACTCATTAAAAGCGTTACTGTCCCTCATTCTATATTGTTTAATTTTTCAATTCACCCAGAACAGGTATACCAGTTTATATATATATATATATATATATATATATATATATATGTCAATTTTATTTAAATTATACTTAAATTCATCATTCTTAGCACTAGGTGAAATGTTTGAAAGCTGTAGTTAAAGATAACATTTTACAGAATTTTTTAATAAAGTTTAAGGATGTGAAACTTATATAATTACTATTCCTAATAGTTAATTTTTTTAAGGGCACGAATAACAATATTAATATCGACAAAAGTTTGAAAAGTATACCATACACAATTTTTTCCATACATATATTAGTAAGCATTTCCCCCAAAATAGATAAAAATATTTTACTAAAAAGTGGCAATTAATTTTTAAAAAAAATATGCAAATTTTGAGAAATTTAAATATCGAAATATTTGTATTTCCTACTAATAATTGGTTAACATAAAATTATTATAAGTTGGAGTCACGGCAGCTGGAAAGTAAAATTTTCAATCAGAAATCACACATTTTTATTTTATCACGTTAAAATTCAGATATTTTAAGTTACGAATCTGACTTTATTTTGACTGAGTTTTTTTATTAGTATGAAAAATACAGATACTTAAAATGCTTTCTTATTTGTGTACAAATGTAAATATTTTGGTATTTTAGATGTTTATTTTCCCCTTCAAAAGTATATTTTTGTAAAGCTGATGATATGACTAATACCAATAAAGGTATTTCCAGGTTTTATAAAAAAATCATGCTTATTACATATCATTACATAAATATTTTTGATGATTCTGTCTAGATGATGGGCTAGAAAGTGTGAAAGAGAATATTTTAAGAAATATATTAGGTCTTAATTTTTCTATTTGCCATTTTTTGCATAAGTTGTTTTATATTTGTTCCCTTAGAAAAAGAATTTTTCAGTCAAAAAGATTTTTACGGATAAAATTTTCAATTATTATTAGGTCAAAAATTTTAATAATTAATTTTTATTTCTGATTCACTCATTTTATTACGTTTAAAATTAAAAAGTAATTAAATTTTTATGATTAATTTTTAAAACTTCGCCTTAAGGAAAACAAATTGATTATTCCTCTATAAAAGATTTCGGAATTTACTAATTATTTGAAATATTGCTGATATAAAATTATCCACTACACAATTATTTTTTAGGAATATTCGAATTATTTTTTTTATTTCTCATGACGTAGAAAATTACAAACTTTTATAATAAAACAAAAAGCACTCAAAAATATAAAGCAAGTGGAAAAAGTCAATGTCCCATTAGCAGATCTCTAGCACTCCACTATCTTTTGACCACGGAATCTCCACGCAAAGCTAAGCATCCCAACTCACAAATGGTTCTTGTCCATTACTTCGTCTTCTTTACAGAGTGGACAATTTGGACTTCCAAAAATACAGACGTGGTGAAGGTAATCCGCAAGGCAGTCATACCTTTTTAAGGGGTTTATCCGTGATTTATCTGGATCTTAACCAGTCCTCCAACTTTATGCAGAAACCCGAGAGGTGAACGATGCTTTTACATTTTGTATCATTAGATTTTTGATAAGAAAAAAATATTTAAAATATAATTGCAAAAAGAAATTCAGCTGAAGAATGTTCTCTTTCAATTTATCTTTAATATTTACTGAAAAATTTTAAAACTATGTTTTAGTTCCAAAAGAGACTATTATATACTAATACTTTAAGTGTTACAGTTAAGAAAATAAAATAAACAATATTCCCTTTTAGATTTAAAAAGTAGAAAAAGTAGAAAACAAAACATTTTCCCTATCAGAAAACTGAAAAAGAGTTTATATCATCCTAAAATAATATAAAAGCAAGAGCAGATATCCATTCTTCATTTCTTCGAAGGAATACTGTCATCTGGCAATATTTTTCTCTCGCATTAAAAATAATTCTGATCAGTCGCTCTTCATAATTTAAAAGAAACATCTAAATTTAATAGTTGGGAAGTTTAGTGAAACGGTTTTTCCCTTATTTAGAGTATTAACGGTAAACTCATTTAATATTACAACATCGGTTAAGAAGAATTTCATTCAAGATAGATAATATTTATATTAACAATACACTAAGAAGTAATACGAAAACTATTGAATACGTACCTTAGGATTTTGACCGATTTCATATGACAAGTTCGACACCAGAACTAATATATTTCACACTTCGAATTTCAAAACCACATCAAAGAGAAGATTTTAAACTTCACCAGATGTAAAGTAAGTTGGTGAAATTTCACTCAGACTAAAATACGGTTTTGGGGTCAACTCTGTTATAACGCCGACTGAAAATTAAAATTAATTGAAACTTTAGCAAGATCAGCAAAGATATCCATTTGAAATGAGTATGTGCAAATAATTTATCAAATACTTTCCTAAAAATATGTGTGTAATTCTTCGTGTAGGCATTATACTTTTATTTTCACTATTTCTATGCAATCTTTTTGTAAATCAATTTTTAATTTATACATTTACAGGGACAGTGTATGATTTATAAAATGAAATTTATGCACAAACGACTTGTATTAGTACAAATAAATGACGAAATTTTCAAAGCAAAAAAAAACAATATTAAGTGTCCGAAATCAGTATTTGGTTTAGCCACCAAGCGCTGCCATACGACGTGGCATGGAGTGAAGCAGATTTTAAATGTCTACTTGTGGAAGAGAATTCCGTATTGCTAGTATGCACAGCAAAAGTTCGTCGTTTGAAGCTACAGAACGTGGATCAAGATGAAGACACCGTCCAAACAAATCTTGCAGTGCTCAATGGGTAACATATCCGGAGAATAAGCAGGCCAAGGAAGAAGTTGCATGTGTTGGGCTAAACAGAAGTCTAGGACAGTCTTCACAACATGTGGACGTGCATTATTCTGCTGAAAGATAGCTCCAGGAATGCCTTGAAGGAAGGGAACGACTACGGGCTATAGCATTTCACGGACGTACCTACAGCTATTGAGGTTACCCGCAATTCGTAGCAAATTGGATCGTACATGATACGAAATTGCACCCCAAACCATAACTCTGGGTGTTAGGCCACTATGTCGTTCGATAACGCACTCTGGAAGGCAGCATTCACCAGGATAGCGTCTAACATGAATGCGGCCGTCATGGTCCCACAAGTTGAAGCGTGATTCATCTCAAAAGACAACTCCGTGGCAATCAGCTTGCCAGGCTCTGTGCTCTTGAGCCCATTGCAGATGCAGCCATCGATGGTTTTCCATGAGAGGTATCCTGTATAAAGGCACTCTTACAGGCAATCAACGGTGCAGCAAATGCTAACGAATTGACGAATCTGACATTAGTACACCTGTAGCAGTAGACCAATGTGCTGCTAACTGCCTGGAGGAAGTTGTACTTTCATTCACCATCATGTCGAAAGCCTCGCGCTGACGTCACCTTCCGTCACCCACTGCCAGATTTTCGAGTTGTTCGGTGCTCGTTCGTCCGCTGCTTCCAAACTCGCATCACTGTGGAACTGTTCCTCTGCACACGAGCTTCTATTGCACGATAGGAAAATCCACTCCCGTTCAAACTCCGTAAGGTTTTGGAATTTCTCCCTATCTCGTCGGTGAAGCATACTTAGGTCTCACTAAGCGTTCGCCACTAACAAATAATCGTTAACTATTTTCAATGTCCCGCTACAGCCCTCTATTTATACGCTTTTATCATCAGTTCAGAGGGCGATGCGCACGCCACACAAGCGTGGTGGATCTGAAACTTTACTATTTTACGTAACATCCTACAACTGATATTGGCTGAAAAGCTCATTTAGTTCTGATGATTCCTTCATGGTGTTGCATTTTTTACTAACAGCAGTGTATATATGCAAACATAAATCAAACATATGTCCAATTTATCATATCTGGTTTCATACTTGTAAACGTCTGCTGCTAACATTTGATGAGAAAATGTAGTACAAAAGGAAAAAAAAAGGTATACTTTCTTAGTCCAATTTTTATAAAATTAACAGCTTTATTCGACAAAGGTCTGTATCTTTTACATCCGTGGTGTAAAAAGGAGAATCTTGAATAGTACTTGGAAAATCATAACACATCATAAAAAAGGATGCATAAAATCTACAAATGTACTATAAAAACTAAAAAGTTATCCAAAAGTTTTTGATTAAAAAAAGGTTACATATGAGCAAAATTAATTCTTAATTGACAATTCGACTTTATTAGTAGCATCTATATATATGATCCAATATGGAAAGAGAAGTTATATGTTATCGCTGCATTGTGATATTCAAGTCTTTCATCTTAACGACCTTAGTATACAATTTCTGTTTTTCATTATTTCTTACCAAAAAGAAAAAAGAAATATTACATAATTTAGTAGTCATTCTTTGTTGTTGTTGTTTCTTATTCCCTGGTATAGAGGAAAGCTTACATCAGGTCCAAAAGACCTCGTCGCAGAAGTATTTCGAAAATCCTCTCCTGCTGAGGCATCCAATGCCTACATGAGACATCTAAACAAGCAAGAAGATGAAAAGGGCTTACATTGAGAGAACAGGAACATAGAAGAGTGACAGACCACTGTGAAGGGTAATACGTGGCTTCACTTGAGCGAGGAACCACTAGGGTCGAGGACTGGCTAAACTTTAGTGTCTGTAGACATTAGTTGGGTATAATGGAACAGCTTTCACGCCTTGCGTGGCCCTAACAGGAGAATACTCTTCCGACGTACTTCATCTGCTCCACCCAGGTACACCTAATCACCACTTTGAGGGTGACTGCTGGACTTCAGGAAGTCATTATCACATTATACATTTATTTGAATGCAATTACTCAATATACTGATTATACTTAATGATTAGAGAGGTTAATATATAGATAGGTTTTGTCTATGCAGATACCATCACTATTCAATTAGTTACATTTCGAAAAATATGACGTATTAAAACAAATAATTTAGTTGGGATACTTTATTTAAACAATAGAACATTACATTCTTACTACATTTTCCATTTCTTTATCAATTTGAAATTATTTGATTATTTCAACTAGAAAAATGTAT
Source organism: Trichonephila clavata (assembly GCA_019973975.1). NCBI lineage: Eukaryota > Metazoa > Arthropoda > Arachnida > Araneae > Nephilidae > Trichonephila > Trichonephila clavata. The sequence goes on from BMAO01026632.1 coordinate 8,525, forward strand.
ATATAACTTATGTTTCTTTAGGTAAACTTCTCAACCTACGGTAATCGTAAAGTTATTAAGCTGGTTTTTGCCAGTTTATAGTATTATAATTAATTATATAATAGCTTACGCAAAAATAATTTCTTTAGATCTATATAACTTTTTTATGCAATGGCATTTGGTGAGTATCCTTTCAGAATTTAAAAAAAGAGAGAGATTCACTTATAAATATTCAAGTTGGATTTTTTCTTCAAAAAATTTCAATTTTAGGAGAAAAGTATTGAAGTTTTTCTCCATTAACAAGTATATGGTGCTTTATTACTAGCATTATTGTTTTTCCTTTTAAAAATTATCTATAGATTCGCTTTCCAAATATTTTATTTCATTTTTATTAAATTCTTAGAATTTGATACATGAAAAAATAATACACATACGTACATGGGTGTGTAATTTTAAAATTAATAATTCTTTTCACCAATAATTTGAATGAATGTCAAAATCTGTTACCTATTTTTGTTGCAAGGTATCATTTTCCTTGAAAAAATGCGCGTGTGTGTGTTTAAATATCCTCCAGATATTCTGTAGTTGGTTTAAAAAAATTTGTTTTTGGTATTACAAAATTTTTATTTTTCATCTTTGGATTTATGTTATTTTTTTGGAAATGTTAATTTTCTTATACAAAACTGAAAGCACTCTGTCTAATTAGACAGTGTTTATAAAAAAACATCATTTAAAACAAATTAAGGATTCACTTTGACTTTAAAAAATAGAGAAAAAAACTTTCATTAGGATAATGAATTAGAAATAAAGGGAGGGGGAGAGAGCTTTTCTTGGACTAATTTTAATGAATTCTATTAATTACGCAAAAGCGTAGGGTAATACTTGGTCGCATTTTTTCAAACATAGAGAGTTGCTGATACGCATTAAGTTTTGGATATTATAGTGTAATTAATTGTTGATATTAACAAACACAAATCCCTTTCGTGAACTTTTTTTTAGTTTATCGGGGCTTTTCATATTTTTTAATATTGTAGAAAAGAAATCCAGAAAGTATGTAAAATGTTCTTGAACTATGTCACAAATACTTTGTTTCGTGTTAAGAGTAACTTATATTTTAAATTAGAAAATATATTAAATAAAAAATGTCATAATAGTTTTTGTTACAATTCTTTACTCACCATTCTTTTCAGATTCATAAACTGAGTAATTTTTTTTAAAAATTTCTAGCTACATTTTTCCTATCCATAGTATGATATTTTCTTTGGGAATAGTCATGCACTTCTGAAATAGTGATAAAAATTCTTCTATATAATTGCAATTATTCCAGCCTTAAAAATATTTTTAAGAATTGTTTACTAATTATCTTAAATTTCCACACAGTCAATAAAAAATATATAAACTTACTTATAAAAATGAAAGAGAATAAATTCAAGTCATTTTAATTAAATTCAAGAGATAAAACTTTTTTTAAAAAAATTATTTCGGTTTTATAGAATGAATCTTATTGAATTCAAATAAATACAATACTCTAATAAATTGAAAATGAAATATATCTTCACCTGAATACACTTGATTACTATTTTCAATTACATTCTACCGGTTAGATCAAAGGAAATAAATATAAAAGCATTATATGTGGGACAGGGCTAATATATTAACACTTTGAAGTAATATCATTTGGCCTGTTTCTCTGGAAATCCGGGTTATGAATCTTTAGAAATAAGCAATTATTTTTGATGCATAACTGAAATGTGAAACAACTTTCCAGAATGATTTTACGTTTCCTAATATTCCCAAGCATGATAATTATCTTCATAAGCGTTGGGAATAGAACTCCGAGAAGCTAACATTTTGTGTAAACTATTTCCACACATCCCAATTTCTAAACTAGCTCAAAACGGGTTCTTCTTTCAGGAAATATCAGAAGATGAAATGCTTTAAACAAAATGTTTGCTCAAACTTTTCTCGTAGTTTTATAGTATCGCATACGTATTGCTTCAAATGAAGTCTCTAACGTTTTTTAAAGCCTGATGCGAAGGATTTCACAAACTATTGTATTTTTAAATGTAATGTTTTGGGTGATCAGAGAATTGTTGTTCCTTGTCCATTTTACGAAAGAAATTGTAGATAATTAGGTGGCTATAGTTTTAAATTTTCCGAAAGTTAACATTTTCGGTATAAAAGTGTTTTTCTGAATTTTACTTTTCGATGAAGAGAAAATTTCCACAAACGTTGGAGTTGTTTTTAAACAACAAATATTCGCAAGTAATGTTGGATCTTCCATACAAGCAACTAGAAAATATTCAACGATGAAAATTATTGTCTTGATAAAAGCTTTTTTCTGTCGATAAAAACTGTTCTAAAAAATTGAGCCTCAGAAATATCTGATAGTACGTCATTAGTCCACATCAAAATAGCGTAAGAAAAATTGTGCTTTATATAAGGATTTGAGGTAAAAAAAACATACACTGGTGTTTAAAATTGAAACTATTTAGTTATTTAATGGAATTTATTCAAAAGCTCAAAGCTGTGCCTTAACAAACTAATATTTTAGCAAATTAACTATTTTTAACCTCTAAACTGGCGATTAAGAGTTATGTGATTCGCTCTGCAGTGCCACCGTTTTTCACATAAGCGCGCACGTGGCGTATTGGGCGGAGATGAAATGGCACATATAAGTACATTTTCGTCTGAAATAATAACTCCTTCGCAAACACTGTAAGGGTCCTTTTTTGCAATTTAAAGCCTTCGGATTAGTTGCAATGACAGCAGCGCAAAGAAAAGAATCGTATTTCGAAAAGACGTACAAATACGTCCGGGGCACTTAAAGCGTCAGTTGAACAAGATAGATATATACGCCAGCGACAGTTAAGGGGTTAATATATTGATTTTGTAATCTTTTACGAACTTATGGAATAAGAAAATCATCATCAGCCACTTGCTAGCATCAGCACATCATTCGTTAGAGAACTTCAGTTCTTTTCGAAGTGTTTTTACGAGAGATATTCGATAATATTCCAACCCAAAGGAATATTCACAAATGTTTGAATGAACCAGGGAAACGATGAATTTGTTTTCAGTCAGCTATTATATGGAATGCGCAAGATCACACTGCTATACGCAGTAACAGTTGTAGGATTTATTTTCATATAAATGTTATTTTATTTGAATAAAATCATGTTTCTTTTTAATTCAACTTTTCTTGAATTCAAAGTGATGTCACAAAATTTCCTTTCAACAATTTTCAGATACTTAGCCTAAATATTGAACTTTTTAAATTTTACTTTTGAAGATTGATTAAAAAATGCACAATTTATGATTCTAATCACATACACATTGAGAGAATACCTTGTACAAACTGAAATTCGAATTTTATAAAACAAAATAATCAATTGCTATTTAATTTACAATTAATATTTTGAAGTACTTAAGCATACGAAAGCTTCATCCTTATTAGACGCTCACGTTATTCAAGCATATGTGAGTTGGTATGCTTTGCGAAAAGTTCGAGAAAAAAATCATTTCATTACCAATTTATATTCTCAGCTGTTTCCATAAAAACTGATTCCGGAAAAATACATGCAAGACAATGTGCAATATTTAAGCTTAAAGGAATATTGTGAATTATTTATTTTAATATTGAAGTTTTCACACGATTAATACAAAATTAGTTAATTTTATTTATCGTACGTATATTATGCCTGTAATGTATATTTCATACAAGCTTTCGGAACACAAGTTATTCTAACCATAAAATTGTTAGGATAAAAGTAGAATGTAATAAAGTCACTCAACAAAGCTACCTAAAACTAATTTAAACATTAACAATCTGGTAGACCAGTGTTTACAATTATCATTTAAAAATATCTGCTAATAAAAACAAGGGTAAATTAAAACATTTAATTTTTACAACACTTCTCGAAATAATTTCTGAAAGAAAGAAAAAAGCTTTATGACGATAGAGAAAATATCCTTTCCGTACTATTTTTTTTCGTCTCTGCTTTTAGCGAAAAATAAAGTGAAAAGACAAAAGTCTCCTTTTAAGAGCTTGAATGTAGGATAAGACGGATTGCAGAGGAAAGCAATCCCGTACTATGTTTTGGAATCACTATTTTTAAGCACTCCCTAGGGCTCGTGTACTTTTCTTGTTCGCATGGATGTTTCTCGTAAAGAGCCTATTCAAACTTGTTGTGAATTTGAAAGCTCATTTGTTTCAAATACTAAATGGACGCTGTAAAAGCAATACCAAAGAAAACGACTGCCTCGCACAGATTTATTTTATTTACTATATTTTTTTAAGATTCACAATATAGAAAAAAAATATTACATTTTGACAAGCTGATTTTAGATACTTGAATATAGTAATACTTTTTCAAGAACCCTTTCGCATTTTTATAAAAAAAAAAAAAATTTTTTAAAGATTTTTCTGAGATTTTTAACAACGCGTTCTCGTGAGACATATTTGCTGAAGCACAAGAACAAAATTTTCTCGTTTTAAAATATAAAACTATTTTTATTGTGTTTTTGGCATGTTATGAAACCAAATAATGTAATTATGATAAGAAATTTTACCTAGTATAAGAACAATTGATACTTGATGGTAATACATACAGTAATTGAAAATTAGATGCGCACCTGGTAATATTCGACATGGCAAGGAATTTTGCTAAAAGAAAAATACACACAAATAAAATCACTCAGAAAAAAAACGCTTTCGGGTTATTCTGTACTTTCAGAATGAATGATTTATTAAAAGTTCTCAAATAATATTTCCGTTTCAAATACAGAAAAGAACTGTGTAGTAGAAGTTACAGAAAATTCAATACTCTGAATATGAAAGAATTTAAATGATGGATATTTTCCCGTATTTTAATTTTTATGTATGCCTCATAAGGATGTAGATACCTTATAAAAATTGATAATCAGAGTTAAGATCAAATGAATTTTTTCTCGTATTTTAATTTGCAAATACGCCCTTAAGCACGTTAAGAAATTTGATTATCAGATTAAGTATCTTAATTTATAAGTTAAAACAAACAAACGTGAATAAGAGTATTAAGCATTTCCGAAAGTTGTGAATTATCTTTAAATTAGCTTCTTTTCATTTAATATATATATATATATATATATATAGTTCATTATTCTCTACTATAGAGACATAAATCATTAGAAGAATCAGTATATAAATATATATATATATATACACACACACATATATATATATATATATATATATATATATATATATATACAGTTAAACATGTTTTTGTGAGATAGATAGGAACCGCATAAAAGAAATTGCACAAAAAAGAATATTCGACAATTTCATAAATACTTACAAAAAAAAATTATGCGGTGGACAGGGACCGTATAAAAAAAGTCGCACTTTAAAAATATGTCAATTGTCTACGAAATTTACGAAAAAGTACTTCCAAACAAAATAAATAATTAAATTTCACATGGAAACGTTTCAAAAACATTTAATTTCTCATTGCTAAGTGTCTTTGTCGCATGGAGAAATTTTCAAAATGCTCAAACATAATTCACTACTATTCATCATAATCCAAAGCGCACATTTTCCTGTGATGAATTAGTCCAAAATAGCTTCAATCGCTTTGAGATACAATTTCAATTGATTTAATTTTTTGACACTATAAAGTAAGTAATAAGTTTTTGCAATGACAGTTGGTTGGTCAGTTGCTTGTGATAGCCACGATAACCAGATATGCATAATGGAAGCTCATTTTGTGACATTTCAAACTCCCGAATTAGTATTTATTTTAAGAAAATGCTTTTTCGATTTGTTGGAAAGCTGGATCCCAGCATATATTTTATCCGCTCTCGAAGAATCCGGTTCTTCATGTCCGTCTTCATAATCTATCAAATTATTGATAACGTCACTGACATTGAAAGTTTCGTCTACAATCAAGTGTGTTGCAAGAAATCAATGGAACGTGCATTGTCAAGAGACTGTTTATAACCAATGAACAGAGCGTCTTGAAGTGTATGTATGTACATTGATGGAAAACTTTACAGTGGCGCCAAAAACGTTGAAATTCATATACTGCATAAAAAAGGTCGCACAAAATTAAAATTGCACAAAACAAATCACACAAAAATAAAATCGCGTAAATAAGGACCTCACAAAAACAGGTTCTGCTCTATACTATTCTATTCTAATTAATTGGAACAAATGGGGAAAAACAGGGTTTTTTTCAAAGTCCTTAGCTTTTTTAATCATAACATTTCATGGACTGATAAATCTCTGCATTATTACGAAAGTACGCAGTATGTCCTTTTAGCAGAAATGACTTCTTGAGCATGTTTTGGCATTGATTCCTCTACTGTAGCGCAAATGTTTTTGACATTACCATCGAGGAATGACACATGTATAGCAATTTTTATCATTTGTTCTTATATCGTGCAATTTATTTAAACTAAATAATTCTTCAGATAATGCCAAAAAAATTTCAATAAGATTTAGGTCTGGTGAATTACCAGGTCAATCAAGCATTTGTATTTTATTTCCCCGCACAAAGGTCTGGACTAATTTCGATTTGTGACAAGGAACCAAGTTATGTTGAAATGTTCCGTCAAATGTTTTCATGAATGGAACAATCCTACTGCGTAATATTTTTATGTATTTGACAGAATTAGTCATGCCTGTAAGAGGAACTATTCTTCCAATGCCTTTGTTGTGAAAAAAACCAGAAAATATCTTTTTAGAAGGATGTTGGATATGATATTTGGTAGCATGGTTTCAACTTCACTTCTCCTTACTGCACTTGATTTGTATCCCTGCACAAACAAATATGTTTCATCCCTAACAATTACCTCCTTCCTGTCCATAATCGATATTTTTTGACCCATACTAAACAGTTTTTCCATCATTGACTGAGTTAGAAATTGTTTTTCCTCGAGTTTGTGTTTCCTTACGACCCACTTCCAGAAGCTTTTCTGGTAAAATGAAAGAATTCAATTAAAATTATAATCCAATACATCATTTCAAAGGCCTGCGCTTTTATTCTTGGACTTATTTTTTAATTTCTTATTAGAGTTTTATCAGTTCTTGGAGTAGTTTTCAGGTTGGGCCCACATTTTCCTTTCCTTTTTGAAATGGTTGTTCCGTAATCTTGAAATGTTCTTAAAATATTTGATTTACCCACATCAACAGCCGTAGTTTTTTCTCTCACAATCACAGTTCATTAAGAGTGATGAAATAAGAATGCTTCCTCCGCGAAATGTCCATCTTTGAACAAGCAAATTGGCACGTGTTTCACTGAACGCAAAATTATAACCACCGGCTGCAGCTCTGACATGCTCACAACTGAACTAATGATACACTATAACCAGTGAAACGAGTGAATTATATTCGAAGTCGATCCGTCACACAACCTCCAGGCAGATATACCCGATTTGATTCAGTTCCGGACATCACTGGTAATCACATAAAGAATCAGACAAGCAACATATATAAGACCCAATTAATTTCAACAATATAGTACACTGATGGCTACCGTAAATACAACACCCTGAAGAAAGCACGCAAATAACACGAAATCTTTAACACGCATTAGTGGAGGTGAGATATGCAAATGATTAGAATTTCAGCGCAGACACACATCAAGCACGCCTGTAGCGACACCTCAAAACGTTATTTAAGGCTTGGAGATTTCGACGATTTCAAGTTCGGCAATTGTGTTTTTCTTGTGGTTTTTTCAAAAAACGATCAGTTATGTCTCGTAGAAAACAGCAATCAGCTTTTGATCAAGTATCCGAGTTCGACAGAGGAAATATAGTGGCCTAACGAGATTATGTATTATCTTTCAGGGAAATCGGTAGTCGTGTTGGACGAAACCAAACAACTGTAATGAGGATATGTGACCGTTGGATGCAGGAGGGTACGACGGACCGACGTGGTCTATCGCATCCGCCTCAGTGCACCACTTCACGTGTGGACAGGCAAATTGTGCGCAGGGCAGTGACGGATCACGTAGTCACATCACGAACCATAGCACAGGACATTGAGTCTGTAACGCATCATTCAGTGTCTGCACGTACCATTCGACGCCGTTTACAGCAGAGTGGTCTGTCCGCAAGATGTTCATTGCTCGGTCTACGCTTGACGTAGAACCACAGACGTCTCTGCCGCCAATGGTGCGATGAAAGAAGCATGTGGGCGGCAGAATGGAATGAAGTTGTCTTTACTGACGAGTCACGCATCTGTCTGCAACACTACGATGGTCGGACTCGAGTCTGGAGACACCGTGGAAAGAGTATGCTGAACAGCTGCATTATGCACCGCCACACTGGTCCTGCACCGGGTATTATGGTATGGGGCGGTATTGGATATCACTCTCGCATTCCTCTAGTACGCATTGCTGGTACTTTAAGCAGCCAGCACTACCTCTCCGAGGTGTTTGAGAAAGTTGTCCTTCTTTACCTTCAGGGCTAGGCCACAGCTATATTTCAACAGGATAATGCGCGGTCACACGTGACCCGCATTGTCCAAAGATTCTTCGTCAATCACTAGATTGAATTGCTTCCCTGGCCGGCTCGCTCTCCGGATCTTTCGCCGATAGAAGAGATGTGTTCCATGGTTGCTCAATGATTGACCCAGATTACATCCCCCGCTGCCACACCAGATCAATTTTGGCAACGTGTGTAAGCTACTTGGTCTGCTGTGCCCCAAGAATACATCCAAAGTCTCTTTGAATCAATGCCGAGGCGTGTGGCAGCGGTGATCTCCCATAATAGCGGCTACTCTGGCTACTGATTCTGGCAGGAACCACACTTCCCAGAAATCTATAAATTTAATCATTTGATATTTGGTCAACATGTTAACTACAAAATAAATTTTGTTGTGCTATATCTTGTGTTTCTTGGTGTTGCATTTACGGTGGCCAGCAGTGTACATATATGTGTGTGCGCGTGTATACATTTTTGTGTGCGTGTGCTGTCGCGCTTGCGGTATATAAATAGTACAAGATATAATTAAAATTATAAGATATAAAAATAAATTATATATATATATATGTACTATCTTTCTTTTTTAAAGAGAGTCACAGAATATATTTTCTCTTCACAAGTAGAAAGTCTGATCCTAATTAAATAGGGATATTTAATCGGAAGAGAATGCTTTTATGTAATTGAACTTCATTATTTTTAGATCCCATTGTGTTTTGTTCGAAGAAACCCCAACATAATAAAATGGGAAAATAGTTTTCATTTCCTCTTAGTAATTCTCTTTTCAAATGTTCGCAATTTCCCATACATTTTATTACTCTTTTTATTTTCGTCAAAGGACAAAATGATTATAGGGATGGTTTCTGTTCTTTCTTTCCTGGATTCAACTTCAGTGCAACGAAATTTGAAATCTTGTGACAATAGACTGGTAGTTTCCCCCCCTAATAAATTCTAGAAAAAATAAATTAAAATCTTTAAATAATGTAAAAACATTAAAATATTTATATTTTTTCGGACATTCTGAAATTGTTTTTAAACAGGAAATTTTTGAAATTTATGAAATTATTAATCGATCTAAAGATGTGAGTTTTGTCTCCAATTAATTTTATAACTTTTAACTGACTTTTAAAAATATTAACATTTTTTTCTAAGGTGGCAGCGGTAGTCTAATGTCCATGTTTACATCTTCCATGGTAAATTATGTTAAAATTAAAGAGAATCGACAAAATGTTCAAGTCAGTTCGTGTCAAGATTCCTCTACAAAGCCGTCATTCTGCCTATACAGATTGAAGAAATGATTTATAAAAATGCATGCGAAGGTCATATTGAAAGTTTTCAGATATGATATGCATAATTAAAGTTAAATTTATCAAATTTCTGAAGTATTTGAAATTGTTATATTCTTCAGGGTAAACTAACCCAAATTTAGCAAAGTTTGACAGCGAAATTTTATGTCGAGGAGGCGTAAATATTAAAGCAGTTTCATTAAATATATCTTTTATTGTTTAATGGAAGATTAAGTCAATGTGCTCGTTACTGGTGCAATCAAAATAATAAGTTGAATGTTAAAAACATATTCACCGAAAAATAACATAATCAGACTTTGTTCAACCGATTCGAACCTTTCCTTCTACTGTCTAACATCTAATAGAACTGATCGAAATATCTTAAAAAAGCGAAGCGACAAACCAGTTGCATACGTCTAACATGTCTTCAGTCGAAGAGCTTAAACCACTTCTCCCATTCCGTCTGAAACCCATGATCATATCTCAACCAACTTCGGTCACCTTAATACTTACACGAGTCAAGTATAAAAATAGTTAAGTTTGCATTGCAGTTGTTGCCAACCACAAATCACGAAACTCGCAAAAAGGTCGGGTTCGAATCCGTTTGCTTACTTGAGATCAGGGCGCGGGATTGGAAAAACTTAAGGACACCATAAGAATTTGGATCCTAAAATAAATTTCTGCATGAATCTTTTCCAAATGTCTAACAGAAATAGCATCAAGGCACTCCATTAAACTAATGTTGCCGCATTAGCAAAGGAGTTAATATCTCGAACTCGTGACCGGTAGTGCATTTGTGGGTTTGCGATGATGCGAGTCCTCGTTCTACTGAAGAGCCGATGTGTAGAAAAATTGTTTTGAGTTTAATTTAAAGAGGTTTTAAGTCCCCTAGCTTAAGTTTGAAAGTGAAGTGTCAGATCAGATGTAATTTTCGTTACTTGATCAAAACAATGAGTTTAGACGCTTATAGTCCTCTTAGAACTTAAAATTTTTTTTTTCGTTCCTTAATAAGCCATCAATCAGCCCTACCTAATTTTTCCATCAGTCTTGAAAATTATCTATTTAATTTTGTCCTCAGCGTATTGTTAATGATGGTACAATCACATACTTTTTGACATCTTTCTTATTGAAGAAAGGCTGTTTTATTTGTTGAAATATGAAAAGTGCACACATTCACCTACACATCCCAAATTTTTGCGTTCAATGGTTAACCTTAAAATGTATTTATGAAGGAATCTTGGTACCAGGAATTTAAAGTACGTACTTTTTTTCGTTACACAAGGATTATTACACGATACTGGTTTCTAAACCCAAGGCATATGCACAAATTATTAAAAGGCATATGTATTATGCCATCAGTATCTGAAAAAAAAACTTTAGTCTAATCCACAGGCGACCAATCCCCCCGCACCCCTGAATAATTTTGCTGTCCGCAAGATTCATTACAACTTTACGATATAAGATTATTTGAGGCAATATTTTGTTTTTAGTGTCATGTTTTATTACAAATATATCTCTTAACGATTCCTATTTTATTACATTGCTTCTGTTATGTATATTTTTAAAAAAAAGCAGTATCGCATTGCAGCCCCTCCCCCCCCCGCATTACGATCGATTCCTTTAACTTGATTGCACCAGCAATTGCTAGAGCTAAGTATATTTGATCATTGCATTATTATTTTTAAATCATCTATGTTTGTAGCCATGAAAAATAATGAAAACAATAATAATTTTTTCTTCCATTCCGTTTTAAATTTTTAGTGTAATAAATGTTACTAATAAGTCCAAATCTAATGTAAAGATATATATTTTTATATGCAGCCCGCGGGATTAGAATGTTTTTCCGAAGTGGTCCACAGGATCATTTGGGTTGACCACACCTAATTTAATCTATAAACCATACTCAAAACTTTAAAAATTTCATTTTACAGAGTACATTTACGCTCCGATAATCCAAATTTTTTAAAAAAAGGCTTATATTTTAAACTGCCTGGATTTTTCAAAGTAATTTTTAATAAAATATTATATATCTTTAAGGATTTTCACGATAAACTAAAATTCTACCATTTACTGAATTTTTTTTCATTTATAAGAACATGCTACATGGATAGATAAGTACACTCCTGTCCATAAATTAAGGATAATTCAGAATCACACAGAAATTGAACTCTAAAATAAAAATTTCACCTGTAGAATTATCACACACATCTTGAAGAAGAATATGCAAATTACATGAAACCACCAGATGGCACGGATAGTACGTCACAATGACGAGAGTGTAAGAGAGGGGTCTATAAGGAATGGTGGCAAAGAAGTAAAATTGTCCACGAGCGCTTTAAAAGCCTTTCATTGCAATAACCGCATAGTTATGGCACAAAGGAAGCATTTGGATGATTTTTTACGTGGTAGAATTATCGGACGACTGGAATGTGGACGTACCCATATGGAAATATCCGAGGAACTTGGAATGGCCCAGAGTGTCATCTCCAGGCTTTGGCAAAGATTCCAAGATGATGGTAATGTGAGTAGATGTTACAGCACAGGTCGCCCCAAAGTTACATCGCCGAATGAGGACCAGTATATGGCAGTTACTGCCAACAGAAAAAGACGGAGCACAGCATCAGATCTGTCTCGTCAGCTCTCTTCAGCTACCGGTACGACAGTTTCAAGGGAGACCGTGTACAGACGCTTAGGGCACATTGGTCTATATGCTCGTAGGTCTGTCAGATGTGTTCCGCTTACCGCAACTCACTGTCGCCTGCGATTAACCTAGAGTAGAGAGCATGCATTGTGGACACCGCAACAGTGGTCTTGTGTGATGTTTTCCGACGAGTCCAGGTTTAGTTTGCAGTCTGATTCCCGCCGGACTTTCATATTGAGAGCGCCAGGTACCCGTTACCCCCAAGAGAACACCATTGAACGACACCGTTACGGTGGTGCAGGATGGCTCGTTTGGGGAGGAATTATTCTTGGTTCCAGAACTGACCTGCATGTTCAGAGTGTAACGATGACAGGCCACATCTTTCGGGATGTCATTCTGGAACAACATGTACGTTTGTTTCGGGGCGCCATGGGAGCTGAATTTCTGTTTATGGATGACAACGCCCGTCCTCACCGTGCAAACATTGTAGACGAATGCCTTCAATCGGAGGATATCACCCGTATGGATTGGCCAGCATACTCACTGGACTTGAATCCAATAGAGCATGTGTGGGATATGCTTGGTCAACGAATTGCAGCCCTTCAACCCCCTCCCACCTGTCTACCGGAACTTCGGAGGGCATTGCTTGATGAGTGGTGTAATATTCTTCAAGATCAGATTGATAATTTGATACTCAACATGCGTAGGCGTTGTAAGGTCTGTATTGCATCGTCCGGGAGAAATACTCCGTATTAACCATCATACTAACCATGTTATACTGTTTTTTGTAAATAGGTTCTTTTTTGAAATTTGCTTCAGGGAGTAAAAATCGCAATTTTTATTAATTATGTCAAACGTATAGCATCTTTTTTTCTCTTTACCTTTTGTTTAACAAATAGACTTTACAAATAAGTCAAATTTGTTTGGCTTCTGTCTCTTTCTTTGCCTGAACTTCATTATCCTTAATTTATGGACATGAGTGTATATAAACTATACGTCTTAAAAAGAAGTATGTGTCTCATGAACTTGATCACAACTCTTTTCGGATTTAATTCAAGTTGTTCAGCTATTTTCGATCAATTTTATTCTCAGATTAAATATATTATTTTTAATAATTCCTTTTCATACTTTAACAATTTTTGTTTTCTTCTCTGCTCATCATACTTTCTTTCTAAGGGATCATTCACAAAATCGCAAAAAAACCATGATCTCGCACCCACCACGTCATTATCATCCTTATTCAGAATGAAGAAGGATAATTTTTTCTTATTTTGTTTTCCAAGAAGCAGCTTCAAAAGCTATCCTTAAGGACCACTCTCAACACTCGTTAGTGGTTCAACCTTTGTATTTGCAAAATTGTTATTAACTTGTTCACTGGATATGACATGTCTTAATAAAAGAAAGTATTCCACCAAAACCTATTAACCTCGAGTGTATTCCCGGAGAAGCCCACTCCTCTTTTCAAGATACCGTGAGATGGCTAAAGGTAAGAGTAAAAACATAAATAGAATGATTATATTGGCTTTGATATTATTTTAGATAACAGCATAAATTCAGAAATCGTTTTTTCTCTTTAACCAATGTTTTATGGCAAAATCCTTATCCCTTAATAATTCAGAATATTGCTAGAAATGTCTTATTTTTAAATAAGCGATTTGTCGGGAATAATTTTAGCAAATAACAAAGAAGTTATGAATGATGCAAAGTATTATATATGATAATTGCTAATAATCACTTCTGAATACAATCTCATCAAAAAATAATTTTTGTGTCAGATAAGGGTAGGAAAAAATTACGTAAGATACCTCTATATCGGTGGTCTTTAAACTATTTTGATTCATGGAATTCTTAGAATTACAAGGTAGTCTAAGGAACTCCACTCTTTCTCTTTCACACACTTATATATAGGAGGATATACCATACAATAATAAATTCAGACCCCGATTTAATGAATCCCTGTTTAAAACGAATTTGTATCTTCCCCCGATTAAAATGAAGGCAATAAACCCTTTTTTACGAATAAGAAAACCCAAAATAACGAATTATTTCAACACCTGAAAATTTTATATATTAGTTTGAGTTAGAAAAAACTGGAGCAAAAAACAATTTTCTTTTACGAACAAACTTCGGAACTCAGGAGTGTAGAGCGTAAAAAGCTTGAGAAAGGTGCAAATGAGTCATGAGTGTTACCTTTCGTGTGAGTTTTGAATTGGACAGAAAACTCCTTTCTATCTCATTCCGCTACACAACGCATGGGATATTTTAAGATTTTACCGATTATGTTACATTTAGTAATGGACTGCTTATCAGTGCACCTGAAATTCAGAAAACTGTTTAATTGTCGGTGCCAATGAATAGCAATCATGATACAGATACTGATAATGAAATTCCTGTCAAAACAGTTGCATTTTCTAATGCTTTACAATTTTCGGAAACTGTAAAAACATACTTTAAGAAGCAGTATTTTCATGTCTACATAAAGTCGAAACAATAACACTTTCGACTGTCAGGAATCAAATAGATCTTCAAAAATGTATATATATATATATATATATATATATATATATATATATACAACAGTCAGTATTTTAAAATTTCTAATTAACTAGAGCGAAAAATTCACCAAGTGTTTTTAGCTGTTAAGTACAAAGTGTAAAATTTCTAATTATAGATATTATCTGTGTAGTTGCTTATTGTTTAATTTCCAAGAGGGAAATAAAAAAAAAGTTGTATTTTATTTGGACCCCGATCTAACTATCAAAATGTTCTGTCCTGAGGAATTTGTTAAATTGGGATCTGACTGTTTTTAAAACAGATAAACATATTGGTATTTAATGTTAAGACAAAAACAAACATATTGCATTTGTTATTAAAATTTTTACATATAATGTTAATTTTAATTCACTCATTTCATAATATTAATATATACTCCAGGTGTCACCTACACATAATTGGTATATGTATTATTTCCCTGTTTACACAAACTATCGAAGTCTAGGTCCATTGAAAAAAACAGTCACATTTCCTATTTTCCTTTTTATATTTTGTTTTGTTACCACATAAATATTTTCCCCTGAAATGCACTGCTCTAAATGGCATTAAAATGTTTATAGTGAGAGGGAAATTCTGTGCATTCTGCATGAATTTGCAACCTAAAATTTTAGAAGTGTTCTTGCTAAGACTTAGATTTTAGAAAATAATTATTCCGTTTAAAATTTCTGATAAAAATCAAGATCTTCTCATGAATATCTGTATTTTGGCATGGAATCAGTTGATAGTTCAATCTGTCGTTCTTGTTATATCAGTAATAAATCCTGATTGGTATAGAAATAATGCAATGGATTTTCAATCCATTGCATAAGAAACGTGAATCCATTTTGCACACACATTTATAATTTTCTTTTCGATTTTTTATTTTGACTTGTGTTACCACTGAACATGTCTCATGGAACCTTTGGGTTCCAAGGAACATAGTTTGAAGACAACTACTGTTCACCAATTGATTTTTTTTCGTGCGAAATGTCACTATATCTCAATTATTTATTTCTGTCGTCACTATACTAAGTTATATTTCCAGCTCTCCATAATCTAAACATAAAACTAAGCTTGTTTATTGTTAAGGTTGGTAACAGTTATTGTATGTGTTTATTATAAGAACATCCTATTTAATTATTAAATATTACATATGGCCCATGAAATACTAGTATTTTTATCACTCTCTTTAATCATTAAGAGTAACTTATGATTTGAAAAATTTATTTATGCAACCCTGGCAAAGAATCAATGAAAGCACAAAAATATATTATTGAATTTCAATCATAACATCAAATTTTCATCACTAATTTGATAATTTTAATTTATAAATAATAATATAAATATAATATATATAAATATATATACATATAGTTACGTAGATCGAGGTTCGAGGATTTTATGCAAAATCAGTCGTAAATAACAAGGCAATTCCTTAAGAGCGATGAGTATTTATTGGCGTAAATCAATCCTTGAAAATACAGGATTCAACAGCAAAATTCGCAGATTTCACACCTTCAACAGCACTCAGATACAATAAGCAGTGTCTAAAATTCACATATGTAAATGACTATTCACAAGCACAGCCGACCTTATCAAATTCAAGGCAAGTCTTCTAATCACTAATCAAAACAGTGCTCACTACTCGCTGGTTAAAATCAGACTGACTGTTGCGGCGAGTCTCTCTCTATTTATAGCAGAGGCCGAAATTTCTGGAAAGATGCGTTCGCGCCACAGATCGTGAAATTAGTGGATTTCTCTACTAATTTCTAGAAGAATCCAGAGGGTCCCGAACTCACCAACATGGTCGCCAAAGTCGCCAAATTTGTCGCCAAATTGGTCACCAAAAATGATGCCAACTTGGCTCTATCGCCAATATTTCGCCAAGTCCCATTGAATCGCCATTATAACGTAAGGGACGGCGTTGCTTGTGAATATTACAATTTTATCATGAAATAAATATAGCATAGAGTAATATAAAGGCATTGCACATCCAAATACAAATTATTTACATTATTTTATACAAAATTCGTAACAATATGTATATTTCCAAAAACACTGTTATATATATTGATAGTACAATATATACCTACACCACTTTTTTTTTTTATCATTTTCAACAATTATTCTGTAAAGCTACAACAATGAAAACTTAATTTAATTTCAAGTTATTATACAATAAATATGGATAATAACATTTATAACAGAAAGGTGCATTAAAAATCTTTCTTACTGTAACAATATTGTTTAAAATTAAGCTTTGTTTGCACTAATAATATACGTCCAGATTGAAATTTGTCTTTGGGAACGCTGCATTGAGAATATATATATATCTTTATACCAGACATATCACTGGTGTTTCTTAAAGTTTTCCAACACCTTCCTCCTTTTGAATATCTTATTTTAATTTCAAAAATTTCCGAGAAGCTATACGGAGAAAAGCAGTAAGAAATTATTACAGCTTGTTTCTTTTTATTTCACCATTAGGTTTACGTTTTTACGTACGTGGAGAATCTATTCCTTCCTGCATTTTTTAAAACTTGAGCAACTTGTTTAAGTCAGCGAAATCCTGTATGGATACTGAGAAGGATATGAAGATATTAAAAGACAAATTAAAGCTTTATTTTGTTACTAAGGAAAAAATAGATCATTCAACTAAAAGCATGTTAAGTCGATTTAAAAACTCTCAACTTTATATGAGAAAAAATGTGCTCCAATTCTCATACTGGGCAATTTACTTAAGCCAACGAAATCCAGTGAAAAAAGTCAAAGGAATGAAAAATACTAAAATAAAATTTAAAAAATAAATTCACCACCATCGGAGATAGCTTAGTCAATTAGCATTAAAATTCATCAGTAGATGAACTTTAAAGAGGAATTCGCTACATTGTGATAGAAGAAACGATTACCAGCACAGATAAGAACGCAATAAAAGAACAATTAAAGAACAAAGAAAATACAGACTAAAGAATGCTAGTGGTACAGACTAAAGGTGTAAGAGTGCTTTTTCACGATGAATGCAGTAAAATGGAAACACGAGAGATATTTCACCACTTGAAAAAG